>VZTR01026419.1:279832-297012 GCA_013400775.1 Chaetops frenatus
AAAAGAGACTTTTAAGAATTCTAGTCACTTGTTTATCCATCGAAGTTATAAAACAGTAGCAAACATGCAACAGAGGTCTTTCTGCCTAAACACTAACCTTGCTGCTCTGGATTAGCAGGACTAATTTATTTAGTCTTCATATGCTCTCTGGTTTATTAAGTGCTCTCTTCAATGTTTCTTTGGATTTGGAGACCTTAGAGGATTTTTTTTTTTTTTTNTTTTTTTTTGGTGGCACAGTGTAACAGATCTTCTCATTTTCCACAGTATACTCGTCCGTGACGCTCTCATTATTCCCACAAAGTCAAGCTAATATTTGGCTGTTTGAAGATACTGTCTTAATTACTGGAAAACTGTATGGTGAGTTCTGTGTATGCAGACTGTAACTAAACACTTTGTGATAGCCATCTGTACCCACAGGAAAAAAATTATGCATCATCTTATTCTCATATAATAAATACCTATCTACTGAACGCCAGATTTTCTGTTAATTATGTAGCTGTACGAGGGGCTGTGACAAGTGCTAGACTGGAAATACACAAATCATGGAGAAAATGGGTGAAAGCAGGTTGTTATGCTAAGTGGATTTCTGAAGAGTAACAAAAACATTATTGTCTGTTTTACAGTGGCTAAAACAAAATATTACTCTTTTACAGATGCCAAATCTCAACCGAGTGTTCAGTTTCCAAAATCTTTAATAACACTTCCAACAAATCATATTGCAAATGTTACAGCCTATCTGACAGTGCCAGAGCAATTTTTGAAAGTGGACAGCTTTCTCTATACAACGGGGATTATTCTAAATAAATCAGGTATGTGAATATGTTGGTTAAGAATTCTTACCTAAAAAGATCATAATATTATAATGCATATGAGTGCACAGTGTTTCAGAAAAACATGTGCTTAATTTCAGAGGGCCTGAGCCCTGCTTCCATTGCATTAGATCAGAAAGCTTTGTTCCATAGGAGTAAGCTAGAAACACCTCAGGTGAGTAATCAGTGTTACTCTGTTTTGGACCATGCAGTATGAGAACCTATCTTGTTGCATTGAAATATTCCTTCAGAGTCTGCTTTTTACCAATATATATATAGGTGTGTGTATATATATGTAGATGATGTATATTCAGGATTTCATGAGACTGTGGAATTGGTTTAGTAAATATCTTAAAAATGCAATTATAGCCAGGCTGTAAAGTAGGTGAACCCAAAGCAATCAGTGAAACAGCAGCAATTGGCTTCAGCTGTAGAGTTTCTGCATTTTCACTGGAGTGGTTGGTTCTAGGGTGTTACACCCAGCACAAAGATTGTATGGAATCTCTTGCTTGGCTCACAGTCAGTCAGCCTGGGCAAGTTTGGGACCAAGTGGTCCCTGTGTGTACAGAGCACAGTTGCAATAATGTTTTCTGTGCACCTGGTTTACAGAAGCACCGAGTGGTTTCATGAGTCATAAGTCTGCTCTTATACCATTGGATTTTTTTAACATTTGTCATTCTGTCACATAGTTTTTTAATTTGTATAAGTACAGTAATCTTTGGTAGGTGTGCAGTTCCATCTGTCTTTTGTTCTTTTCTTTCTATTCCCATTGGATCTGAAGCCGTGAGGCTCTGAAATTCATTGTGGTGCATGAAAAGGGCACTACATGGCTTATTTAAACTTGTCATACTCTATTCTTTAATTTTCAGTCCATTAAAGGCAGCATATATACTGATATTTTGACACTGATATTTTTAAATCTTTCTTATCTGTATTTCACCTCTTTAAATGGAAGGCAGAAGGGAAGAAGCATAGGAGAATAAGCAGTGTTTATCCTCTCTGAGTTTTTCCTTCAATCTGTCTGGCATGTGTTTTAAATTATTCATATTCCCCTAAAGGAATAGGCTTCCTTTTAGGGCAGGTGGAAGCTAATTGATATCTGATGTGCCAGGAGTTCTCTCACAAGCAGCTTCTAACAGCCTGCATAGATTTAATATTATTCTGCTACTTACCAATTCTGTTTCAGCTTCTCCCACCATCCTGTCATACCAGGCATTCTGCAGCATTTGCAAACTGGTGAAAGGAAAATGAAGGAAAGAAACTTTGAGGCTGCTTTGTAAATGCAACATTTCCTCTGAGTGGAAGCCTCGTGATTAGCTATTCAATTAATTTTGGCTGCCAGATTAGGAAATTACTCCTTACAGGAGAGATTCCATATACCTTCAGTTTGATTCAATGTTATGTACATTGTGATTATATGAAAATTCTTGTATGGTCTGTATTTCACATCAGTTAGGTGTTTTGTAATCTTATTATCTGAGGGGAGAAAACTGTTCTTCCTCCACCCCAAAACAAGTTTTGCCTCATTGTTAGTTCTACGGTCAGCATAGAACCTGGATGTTGCAAATCTGTTTCTCTTACAGCATTGGTATAGAAATGACTGTGCTTTGTTTTAGTCATAACTTGTTGAAAGTTCAGAAGAAAAGTAATGTTAGTTTTTATTTTAAAAAGTGAGTGGCAGCTGGATGTGGGTGAGGACTTGCCTTTACTTCAGCTTACATGAATTATACTGTTTTCATGCTTTGATTATTGGTGTTTTAAAAGAGCTAAAAAGCTTTAAAAGCTGCCTTTAGTAGCTTAATTCTTAATTTATGTTTTTTTTACAATAAACTATGAATGGAGAATTACCAGATATTTCTTGCCTTCAGGTTTCAAAAGCATGGAATTAACTCCTCTTGCTGCCATATGTGTTAATGTTCTTTTGGCTGGGAAAGAACTGAATGTAAATGGTCCCATTCAGGTTACACTTCCTCTTCCCACAAATACTGTAAAATCAGGAGATGCTGTACCTGCCTGGACATTCGATATGAGAATTGGTAAGTGGGTTAAGTTGTTTGTTTTTCTGCTTTCTGGCACATGGCACTGAGGGTCATGGAACAGTGATAGCACTATTTTATGAGGTAATTGTCAATAGATGGTCAATTTTTTTACTGGATTAGCTTGAATTGTTCAAAGGTGAACAATTGCTTTCGTTAATTCAAACAGCTTTGGTAAAACTCATTAGCATTCCTCTTGCCTGCATTTTTAATGTACTGGATTTTTATGTTCATGGGAGGCTGAGTATTCACAGAACATATATTTTAGGTGATGTTAAATTTCAAGCTTAGTAATTTTGAGAATTCCTTCTTAAAAGAAAACAAAGCAGAATTGAAGGTTTGGATGCTTTGTTTTCCTAGGGTGTAGCTCTAAAGATCCTTTGATGCTAGAACTGGAATAGATATTGCTTCAGTTAACAAAAACAATTCAGAAGGGGAAATAAGAGTTATCCAAGGGAACAACATAGTTCTTCCAGTATGCAAAGAGGAGGCTGAGGATTAGTCATTCTAAACCTTTTGCCATCCCTTCATGTCTAATTTTAGTCAAGAGTGAGTAATGAGCTATGTCCAGCAGGTCATTTAGATGACCTGTCCTAGGTGTGGGTGTGTTGGTGTCCTGACTGTCCTACCTTGCACCTCACAGTTGCCATCACACTTCAGCTTGAAATGTGCAAGTGAGTGGGGAGCTCGTGTCCTGCTCCTTATCAAGGCAAAAAGCTTTTGTTCAGCTGTTGGAAGTACAGGAGAGGGACACCAGCTCTAAGAAAGTGCTGTTTACATGTTCAGGACAGAAACTGATCATCTCAATGAAGAACAGCTGAAGAGCATGGATTTGAATTAAGAACATGCTAATAAAGTTTGGCTAGGCTGTCTTGTGGGAAAAAAGTAAAGAAGGAGAAGTTTTGGCATACAAGACTCAAGTCTATCTATACACCCAGAAGACTTTAGAGGGGTAATTGGTGGGAAGAGATGATATTTTTCTTCAAACAAAGGGTTTCAGTCTGAGGTGGTAAAATATCACCCAGGATTTGAATTTCTTACTGCCACAGCCACTTTTGCCAGCTCCTGTGCTCATCCTGTGCTGAGCTGTTTCACCTCCCTAAACAAAGCTAGATCAACACTTGTTAAAACGATGAGTTGACAGAACTGGAGCAGCATGGGGTTGGGTTAGAACATAAACCAGTGTAAGGTGTTTGTTTTGTGGGTGTTGTTGAGGGTCCTACTCAGCATCCCTACGTAGGCAGGTTGGCCTGGGGAGCAAGACAGGAGCCAGGAGCATGGCTTGCTGACCCAAACCCCAATAAAAACAGTTGGTTTTTTTTTTCCTCTCCAGTGGGATGTACTTTGACAGAGGTTCCATAAAGGCAAATTGTTTGCAATGGATGCTCTCTGAGGTGTACTGTTCATGTGGAGCTTTCGCTGCTGCTTGCTGAGGAGAGGGCAGGGAGGATGGTGAAAAAGGACAGGAACTTTAGGGGCATAACTGAACTTGTACTTTTCCCCCCTATTTCCTTCTCTCTTACAGTAAAAATTTGCAACTGTATTCACTTTCTGGATGTTTATTCTTAAATATGTTTATTTGAATTTTTTTACCTTTGATCCAACACATGCAAAATGACTTTTTCCCCCAAGGTAACTGAATAATAGTGAGGCATGCTTTAGTCAGGGTTCTGGTGACTAAGGGCAGCTGAGCACCCCAGCTCTGCAGCAGGCATTCCAGGGCATCCATAAGGAGCAGCAGCCCCCCCACCTGAGCTGAGTGCAGAGCTCCTGCTGCACTCAGTAATGAGGCTCTGGCATCCAAGATGTTGCATGTGGGATGTCCCCAGCAAGACACCGACATCATTTCAAACCCTCCAGTCCTTGGGTAATGTGTTATGATGGGAATCAGAGCTCCCCTGCCAGCACTGATAGTGGCAAGGGAACAGGTCTGTGTGTGTGATATGGTGTGGCTGACCCATGAGCACCAGGGAAAAGACAGAAACTGCTTTCACAGGTCTGCCTGTGCAGTGTTCCCAGGGATTACTCCAAGTGTAGTAGTGCTGAGACTGTTCCTGGAAAATGAGCTTTGGTAATGGTGCTCCAGCTGCTGAAAACGCAGAATTTCTTGGTCTGTATTGAGTGTGGCTTCCTTCTTCCTAAATATTTTGCTGCATTAATGCTAAAAGTACTTTGTGGATTTTAATAGAATTACAGAAACCAGAAAGCTTGCATGCAATATTAAATTGAGAATTATATCCTTCTGCTTGAATGGCAGTAAACCATAGAGAAAATGGGCTTGCTCATGAATCACATTTTAATGGTTTTTCTTATTACCAAGTATTTTCCATGGAGTATATTGGGAGAAGATGTAGTTTACTGAAGAGGATAGCAAACATTGTATAGCTTCTTAGGGATTTGTTCAGCCAAGATGGAACTTCTGGAGACCTGTAAATTATTTTTGCCTTTCATACAATGTTTGCAGGTATTATTCCTGACCCTGGACAAGGTTTCTCAGGTGGCTGAGAAAGCACTTTCAGAGCTCTAGGTGGTTGCTGCTGCATTCTTCTCTGCCAGCCACCACAAGCACCAGGAGATGACTGCATGTTTTAATGCTAAATGATATTTTCTGTGTGTATGTGCCTGGGCATGTGAGCATTTGTGGCAGGTGTCCATCCTCATCTTCATCTCCTGCCTGGGAGATATTTACTTTTGTTTTGCTGAAAGAAGGGTCCAAGAAGAAAAACAAATTGAAATGCATATAAACTCCAGCTTACATGAATTATACTGCTTTCATGCTTTGATTATTGGTGTTTTAAAAGAGCTGGTGGTTCTCTCTACCCCCCAGTATTTGCAGGTTGAATATGTAGGGTTGGTTGCATGAGGGTGTTTTTTGTCCTTAGAATTTCAATGTGTTTTAGTGAGTTAAGTATAATTCTCTCTCTTCTAATGGATGCTTTATTAATTGTAGAAGCTGGCATACCATCGTACCTGTCCTTTGTGTTGCCAAACAGATGGTGTGGAATCTGTGTCCTAACAATAGCACTTCCTTGGGCTCACTGAACTGTTACAGCCTCAGGGCAGGGAGGAGGAGAGAAACATTGAAGACAATGTTTATTCTATTGCAGCTTAATAAGATTAAAATGTTTTCCCACCATGTTCTGCTAGCTGGTGTTAAACTTGTGTTCATATGCATCAGTTACCTGCTCCTTCATTTTTTAGTCTTGGCCTTCGTTCATGTTTAAGGTCATATAATAGGCTTTTTCAAATGATTTGTGTGCATATCTATGAAAGACATTTATTGATAGAAAATGAATCATACTAAGTTTATTTCTGCTAAGGAATGTTGATGCTTTGTTTCAAAGTAAACAGCCACAGGGGGATACTTGCAATGAAATTGTCAGGAGAGGGGGAAGTTTGCCTGTTTAGCCAAAGCTCTGCAATAAACAGTGGCAAGGTCAGAAGTCTCAGTTTCTCTTGTGACCTTGTGTAATTTTGCTAATAGGCTGATTGCTGACGGTTTGAGGCATCCTGCAGGGTGTGTGCAGTGTTCTGTCCTTTCTCCCCCAGGTGCTTGGGTCCACCGTGGGCTGGGAATGGTCAAGGAAGTGGATGGTCAGTTAGTATGGACATACACTGCTCAACACCTGGGCTACTGGACAGCAGCTCCACTGCCTGGGACGAGAGGTATGGCAAGAACTGGCCAAGCAATTGCTGAGTGCTCCACACAAGGCTGTCAGCTTGATGGCTTCGTTCAACAGCAGGAAGGGAGAAGTGACATGCAACTTCAACACCTGGATAACTTTTGTTTGAGCCCTTACAGTGATTTTTGTGCATGTTTTGTAAATTCATACGAAGGGATCTATCAGAGAAACAGCGTGGCTAATTCCAAAAACAGACAGCACCCTCTGGCAGAGCACTGTGTAGAAAATGTAGACCACTTTTCTAAGTTAGTTTGGACAATTAATACAAACATGTCTGGGATGAAGTACATGCCCTGGTAAAGCTTTAGTACTTGAGATGAACCTGTCATTATATTGTAACCTGTTTGTGTGTTTTCTAGTTTGCTGAAATAGCAAGGTGAAAAGGGAAGGATGAACATAATGCCATTGGAACACAAAATCACTGGAAAAGTACTGTTCAGTTTACTAGCTCTGCACATCAAGTGGAATAATTTGGTTTGAAGAACTAATGCTTGTCTGGTTTTGTTTGACAATCTAGAATCCATTATTAGTGCTGTTTCCAAGGACATAACAGCCTATCACACCGTGTTCCTTACGGCCATTCTGGGAGGAACTGTTGTCATCATCATTGGATTTTTTGCTGTTCTTCTTTGTTACTGCAGGTAAGCAAAAAGTAGTTCCAGTGAGCTCATTGTGGGTAGAATTTGAGGTTGATAAAATAGTCTTTTGAGGTTAAGACTTGTTTCCTTAGCTAAAATATAACTTGTAGCCTAATATTTTTTTTAAAAATTACAGTTGTTACGAAACTTCTTTTTAAGTTTGTGATGGCACATTACACTACAACTTCTTAACCAAAGTCTAGCCTTCAGCTTTGTTTGTCAACAGTCCAGTATTTGCTATTATGCTCTGCAGTCACCTGGCTTCTCTTTTGCATAGGGATAAATGTCGTCAGACACAGAAGAAGGAAAAAACCACAACCAAGCTGGAGGTCATAAAAAAAGACCAGACAACGTCAACAACTCACATAAATCACATCAATGCTGTCAAAGGGTCTTTAAAGCTGGAGGATAAGTCACAGTTGTATGCACCGAAGATTTCTTCATACAGCCCTCAAAGAAGGCTGTCCATGGACACAGAGGATGGAAAATCACAAGACAATTTTAAAATCTACACGGAGGACACTTCTTATCAGTCATCCTGTCAGACTGGTCAGGCAAGAAATTCAGCCCATTCAGTGGAGCCTAGTGCTGCAGTGAGGCTTTTCCAGCAGCCAAAGCTCAGTAACAGTACCATTTCCCAGGCTCCTAGGGACATTCCGGACCAAACCAGATACCTTTCACTGAAAGAGGAGACGTACGGGCTTTCCCACATCCCAGAACATCTAATGCACATTTACAATCAGCCTATTGCTATCCTTCAAACCTCAGACCTTTTCCACTCCCCAGAACAGCTGCATTCTGCCAAATCAGCAACCTTGCCAAGGAAAGGGCAGCTGGTGTACGGCCCCATGATGGAGCCCATGAATCGTGACAATTACATGCAAACGCTGCCCAAAATGCCAGTGCACTCTCATCCCCAGCCTTCTGCCTGCAGAGATGAGAACAGTGCCCTGGCTGGTGAAGAGGGCTTACCTTCCCAGACATCCAGCTGGGGCAGGTACACCAACAGCTTGCTGGAATCTGTCTCTGTTCCCGGGACGCTGAATGAAGCAGTTGTAATGACTCCGTTTTCATCTGAGCTGCAAGGTATTTCAGAGCAAACGTTGCTGGAACTCTCCAAGGGAAAACCATCTCCACATCCTCGAGCGTGGTTTGTGTCCCTGGACGGAAAGCCAATTGCTCAAGTGAGGCATTCTTTCATAGATCTGAAAAAGGGCAAAAAAACAGAGAGTAATGATACCAGCCTGGACTCTGGTGTGGACATGAATGAGCATCATCCTAGCAGGAAACTGGAGAGAGAGAAAACTTTCATTAAAAGTATGCCACATTCTAAGATTCTTTACTTGGAAGATCTGGATCTGAGTAGCAGTGAAAGCGGGACCACTGTTTGCACTCCAGAGGACCAAGCTGTGAGGCATATTACGGAAGGAGGCAACGGGCCAGTCCTAGAACAGCATGATGAGGAAGGTCTAAGGAAAAAATCTCTACCAGGAAGTCATGAATCTGGTATTCCTTCTGCTAAAAAAAGGGATAGACCATCTCTTGTGAAAAGAGATAGCAAAACCAATATCTGGAAGAAAAGAGAGGAGAGGCCACTTATTCCTATAAATTAAAACACAATGTGCTTTGTGCTGTTGCTCTCCCTGCTGATGGTTGACCTCTTGGCTGCTTCTGTAATTCTGCGGTGTTGGGTTTACAAGGGAAATGTTGTTTTCTAGTATCAAGAAAAGTTTCCTTTTTTTAACGTACAGATTGAGTTACTAAACTTCAGCTGGGCAGTTGATATTCCACGCCAATTGAAAACAGGGAAATGCTACTATTAAACTTTCCCAGTTCCTAATTTTGCCAGCAGTATGGGGAGGACCCGCGTTTTATTTGGCCTGTCGTTCTTGGACACACCTTTGGGAAGGCACAGTGAGAAATGTAGGCACGCGTTTTAATTTTTTTGTACTCGTTGGTAACGTGATGGTAGCCTAGCTACAGCCATTCCTCAGCCCTGCCCCTGACCCACTGTACAGTGACCATCTGTACAGTATTTTGTACGTGGAATTTTCTAGGGATCTGCTCCCTACTTCTTTGTACAACGTGAAGTGGGTTTTTTTTATCCGTCGGTCCCGTGGCAGATGCGCTCTGCTGGATTTATCAGCGGAGCTCCATAGCATTGCTGCCCCTCCCTGTGTGCCCATGCCTGTGCAATCCCATACACCGCTGGGGGAAGGGGGAGCTCTGCAACCTCTGTGGCCACTGCTGCTCGTGGTCCCAATCCCTGTCTTAACATGTTGCCCATTTACTGTGTTTGAGTCTGCTTTGTTATGGATGTTGAAGGCCGACATGGGCTATGAAGTGTCTGCATCCAGCAGGAAAGGACTGGTTCTGGTGGCATTTGAAGCTGCAGCCACTCCTGATCACAGTGTCTTGTTTTGGCTTCTTTGTCAGTGAACATCTTCTCTTCTGCATGCTGTTGGGCCAGCTGTGCTCCACAGTGTAGCCTTGAATCTCTGCATAGCCAGAGTTGGGCCCAAGATGAAGAAGTGTGCAAGCTTAGACAAATGATGCCTTGCAAATAGTTTCTTGAGCAGGAAAGCTTGGCTTCTCATTTTATGTTTAAAACAATGGGAGATCATTTGAGGTTTATGTGCCTACATTTTTCCAGCCTGAGTTGCTTTTGTCTAGGTTTGCAGAGGAGTTAAACAGGCTTTAAAATCTGGGGGGGGAGGGTTATGAGCATGAGACATCAGGTTGCAAAATTTGGTCTATAATGCAATATAAATACTACTTATGACTCATCTTAGAGTTAAATTTACCAAAAGTCATGAATGCATGAATTGTAACTAAGATATGTATAGGGGAAGGAAAGGCCATCAGAATAATCTTTAATTTTAATATTCATCTTGTCAAAGTGATCATTTCAACTTTGGCTAACAGAAAAATGGATGCATCTCTTAATGTGCTTCATATAGTATACAGAATGTATTTCTGTGGCTTTGAGGCTGTTTCCCTGGTGAAATAAGTTCCAGCATTTTGGCTTTGGCTGTTCGATTATCAATCATCCTAAAAAGGCTTTATAAATACTTCCCTTAGAGCTTGGTTAAGGTTCTGTACCAAGACCCAAACATAAAACGCCTCTATTTGAATTGTGGCATGAGCAGTGCTTGGTTCTCTGCCCCGTAGTACACTCAAGAGTTGGGAAGTACCCTATGCAGCTGGGCTTCTGGGAATATTTACTCAGGAAATGTTACTGTGAAGTATGTCTGTTGTGTTGGGATTGTCAGTTGTCTGGTGCTGTTTCTAGAAGCATATGTACAGGTAACCAGGATGGTGCCAGCAATGCATCAGTCCAAATTCTGGTGAGCAGTTGCTCCATGAACAAAGTGTCCCTATTGAGCTCACAAGTATGAAAGGGCAAATTAAGTTTTAGATAGGTGTGTGTGTGTGTGCATGGTGGGTTAACCCAGGAGCTGGATGCCGGGTGCCCATCAAGCTGCTCTATTGCTCCCCCTTCCCAGCTGGACAGGGGAGAGAAAATAAGATGGAAAACAACTCCTAGATGGAGATAAGGCAGTTTGCTAAAGCAAAAGTTTGCATGTGCACAAAGAGGAAAAAAAAAAGGTTTTTTCTCTAGTTCTCATCATCAGGCAACGTGTGGCTGCTTCCTGGGAAACAGGGCTTCAACACATGTAGTGGTTGCTCCAGAAAGCAAACCTTGTAAGTAACAAATGCCTCCTCTTCCTCCTCCTTTCCTTAGCTCTTATATCTGAGCTGACCTCACGTGGTATGGAATATCCCTTTGGTTAATTGGGGTCAGCTGGCCTAGTTGTATTCCCTGCCAGGATCTTGCCCACCCCCAGCCTGCTGCTGGGCAGTGCATGTTGAGAGTCAGCAGGGGTGCTGTGCCAGTCCTGCCCGGCAGTAGCCAAAGCACTGGTGTGTTATCAGCACCTTCCCAGCTCCCAGTGCAGAGCACAGCGCTGGGAAGGCTGCTATGGGAAATGAACTCCAGCTCAGCCACACCCAGTACCCGTGGGCATCACCATCACAGATGGGAATCTCAGCTCCGGTGCCCTGGAGCACCTCCTCCCTCTCTGCACTGACCTTGGTGTGTGCAGCGTTGTTTCTCTCACACGTTCTCACCCTGCTCCTCTCTGGCTGCAGTTACAGCTGCACACAGCTTTTTCCCTTCTCAGACCTGTTACCACAGAGGCCTTACTGCCATTTCTGACTGGCCCAGCCTTGGTCAGCAGCAGCTCTGGCCTGCAGCTCCTGGCACTGGCTCTGCTGGACACAGGGGAAGCTTCTGGCAGCTTCTCAGAGAAGCCACCCCCATAGACCCCCCACTATCAATAGCTGGCCACCCAAACCCAATACACATGGTGAAGCAGCTGTCCTCCTGCAAGCCACAGAGTGCAGATATCCTCCTGCAGCCTGTGCAGGATGCCTGAGAGAGGCTGTGAAGGCGTGGGAAAGCTGTGCTGCAGCAGCCTCCTGGCAGGACCTGTGGAGGGAGGAGCCCACACTGGAGCAGGGTTCCTGGTGGGACTTGTGGCCCTGTGGGGGACCCATGCTGGAGGCAGGCTGTGCCTGAAAGGACTGCATGCACCCTGTGGAAGAGTGAGGCACGTTGGAGCAGTTTGTGAAGAGCCTCTGGCCATGAGGAGCAGGACTCGAGTTGGAGAAGTTCATGGAGAGCAGCCTCCTGTGGGAGGGAGGGAGGGAAGGACTTCTCCCTCTGAGCAACAGCAGAAACCACGGGTGATGAACTGAGCCATTGCTGTCTCCATGTGTCACTGCAGGGAGGAAGTGCAGCTGGGAAAGAGGGAGGGGTGGGGGAAAGGTGTTCCTAAGGTTTATTTTACTTCTCATTATCCTTCTCTGATTTTGTCAGTAATAAATTCAGTCAATATCCCCAAGGTGAGTGAGTCTGTTTTGCCTGTGACAGTACTCAGTGATTTCTCCCAGTCCTTATCTCAATTCATGAACCTTCCATTGTATTTTCTCCCCTCTGTCCACTTTGTGCAAGAGATTGGTAGAGTGGCTTTGATGGGTGCCTGGCATCCAGCCAGGGTCAAACCACTACAGTGTGCAAATTAGTCTGTAATTAAATTGGCCTAAAGAACCTAAAAGAGGTTTAATTATGATTCATCTATTCTAAATGTGAAGATGGCTTGTCACATTAGCATGCATTTGGTTCTCTTTTTAGGTAAGAGGAACTATATTTTCCAATACCAAATACATTTTCACAAAACATTTTTTTCATGTGCAGTTCTACTGCATTTTTTTATATGACTTTCTAGCCCCAGATGTTGATAATTTCATCCTTTGCTTTGTTATATACATTAGTAGGAATCAATTTATAGATGCATGTTTCTTCTGAAAGCTGCTCTTTAAGGTTCAATATTGCCCTGTTTGCAGAATGGCATTGGTACTGATGGCTCCCTTTTCAAAAAGATAATACGTTCTGTTGAACATAATAGAAAATCCCTGACAAACCAATGGTTTTGAGGAATTCATATTAAATTCATGTCTTTACTTGAAATTTTGTTCACCTGCAGTAGTATTTCAGGTTTTTTAAAATGCATTTTTCATTGTATATACCAAAAAGACCTATTTTTTCAAATTTACTTGTATCATTAAAAACTACAGGCCATTGTAAATGGCTTTATTTACGTGAGTTCAAAGGAACCAAGTTTGGCACTCCATTGTTCTCGTTCTCTGACAGAGTAGGTATCTGTTGGTCAAAGAAAAAGAATTAGAAATCCAACTCTAAAATTATGATGATTATGATTTGTGTTCATATAGAGTATTTCAGAATATATTATCTCAGTCTTCACTTTCCAGGTGGATGTTGCAATTTATGCACTGGAAAAACCTGTATTGCCTACAAGCCATTAGAATTCATTTTGGTTTTAGATCATTAAAAAAAAGGAATTTGACTATGCTGAGCTCTAAAAATTTTAATTCCACAAAAAATTCTACATGACAGAATGTCACAGTGAAGTTTGTTTTGGTAGTTAAACTAATGGTTTTCTGTATTTTTTATATGATTTCAACATATGAATTTATAGGAATCACTGAGTTTATTTTTAAGATTCTTTTCCTGTTGGCTTTGTGGCATTAACAGGACTGTTAAGATGCTGGTGCCAGAATTAGGCCTACACAAAAATTAGCAATGAACAATTGGCACACAGCTCTTGGAAAGGCTGGGGAAATACTCAGAGGTTTTGACTTCTTTGAATCTGGAGGTTGCTTACCTTGAGAATAAAAACTGGCCAATGTCTGTGAGGCCCTCCTAAGAAGAGGGGAATGAGCAGGGAAAATTAGAAAGGTTGCAGCTTCCTTCTGATGCTAGTTTGTGAACCGATTTGTGTTTGTGCTTTGGTGGAACCAACTCTTTCTGACAACACAAATGTTTGCAAGACCTGTGTCTCAGCTCTTCACAAGGCACATTTTGAGCTGTCAGCTTTTGCAAGAAAAGCCCTTGTTTGTGTACATATAGTTTTAAGTGCAAGCACATTGACAGTAATTTTTAGATTGTTACGAGATGCTAGATATTATAGAATTTAAAAAAAAAAGGTGGGGGAATTACTTAAAATTCACGTTTAACTAAAAAAAAAAAAATCTTTATAGTATGGTCAGAAAATAGAAGAACTCTGGTATTACACACCTGAAAGAAAAACTATGTGTTGCTTAGGGACGTTATTTACCAATATAAAGCTAGAGATGATGCACCAAAAATAATCCAGGATGTAGGAATGTTTAGTTGTCTCCTTTGTTTTTATGCAGTAATTTGTACCAAAGAGGATGAAGTGAACAGGCACCAGTATAAATTCTTCTTCTTAGTTAAAAAGTGACAAAGTTTCACAAGACTACTGGTCTAACACTGTGCAAATGAAAAGGCAGTGCACTCCATCTGTTGTCTAGTACTTTACATTAGGAAAATCTGGAGATAAATTAGCCTGCTGAAGTGCCTTTGTCTTTCATCAGACTTATTTTATCAGTGGGACACCTGACTATCTGAAAAGCACATTATGGTTTTTTTTTTTTCTGTTAGCCAAAAAAACCCCTGAATTTATATAATTATGTAGCTTTTATAATATTTTACAAGGCAGATCTAGTGGTTTTTTTTATGTTGGAATACTGACTCCTGCATGTTAATGATGATGGTAATTGTTGTAAACCCTGGTTTTTGTATTTTATGTTTGAAAAGAAATTTTAAAAAATCTATCTTCAGCAATCTGAACAGTAGTGTCTTTTAAAAATGTGCATACAGGATCTGATTCAACTTCATACATCAGGTGCAAGCATCTTGAAGTCACTGGACTTACAGGTATGAAACTGACTGGGATATTAACTTCAAAAATGAAATTAATATATGTTTAAGTATAAACACCATTATAATGATAAAAGTCCTTCTTTTTCAGCTGCTAACTTTGCTTGCCAGTAGCAGCAGAAAGTGTATGGAGATGGGTATGTAATTATTTTTTTCTAGAACCAATTTTTATCTCAATTTGGGACCTAACCTGCAGTGTTTTTTAATTGCTTTTTAAATGTATTTTTTTTAATTCAGTGGCATTATGAAAACACAGTACTATGCCTACGGAGTTAAAAACGAGCATTCTTTTATTGTAATTTGTACTAATTTGTGCCACACTTGTAACAGTAGGCAGCTATGTTTGTGCTAAGGAATTTATATGAAAGGTGGTTTAAATGACCTGAATCTGAGCTTCATTTTCTTTTTAAAAGCAGTATTCATTGTGTTCTGGGAAAAAAAAAAAAAAAAAAAAAAAAAAAAAAAAAAAAAAAAAAAAAAAAGGCAGCTTCAGGCTTTTTTTAAGACTGGCAGGGCAAAACTCTGCTATTTCTTGTTGTGCTAGCACTCTCAGCCAGCCCGAAAACTGTTTTACCAAATGAAAAGTTTTCAGTCAGTTTTAGGACTTACTGAACATTCCTATATTCCCCCTCCCCAATACATCCTGGTAATTTATTCCCCAGGTAATTGATTTAGTTCCTTTGAAGCACTTGTTGCACTTCAGTCCACGTTAGAACAGTAATATTTTTACATGTCACTGTGCAGAAAGGCATCTTTTAGTGCTCCTTGGAGCATGTTGCTCAAACAAAGCCTGGCTCTGGATGTTGCAAGGCAGGTGAACACTCACAGCACTGACTGTGCTCACCACCTTGAGTTATGGAGCCTTATCATCAACCAACGCTTCATGGCTTTGGCAATCCTTTTCAAAAACTCCCTAGTCTGGGTATTGTTTGTGTAAAAACATTCTTGATATTCCGCATCCTGGTTTTAAGTATTTCTACCTTTTTATATTTTGTCAGAGGTGTCTTTTCATCTCTGTATTTACGACAGTATCAGTGTATCTGTTGCTGAAAATGTAACGAAGATTTGTAAAATGTTACAGCTTATGCAATATAATAAAAATTTGAAAAAAGTTACCGGTGTCTGATCATTTTTTTCAGTACCTTTGAAGCCGTATGTTGTTTAGGGACATCTCTCAACACTTCTTTTTTCTAAATTTAATTAAATGTATTTCTGTCAGCACTGTAATTCCCGTGAGAAAAGAATGTCATCCTCCTTCAGGTTACCAATTCTAATAGAGTCGCATTCTCAATTCGGCTTCTTGTGAAGAAAAGCTTGGGAGTCTTCAGCGAGACCCAAGGTATTGGAATCCAAGGTCCAAAAACCTTCAAGGCCTTGCTCTGGTTTTGAAATGTGCACTGGATTTGGTTTAAGGCCATGGGCAAAAACTTCCTCATTTAGTGACTTCTAACAAAGATCTTAGTCTGTAGTTTAGGGAAAAGCGTGTTAAGTTAGACATTAGAAGGTTTTGCAGTGCTAAGTTTAGATATAGAAGTGGTTATAGAATCGGGTAAAAAGTGTAGGGCGTGGTAGGATAGAGTGAAAGTAATGGGGATCTATGGTACAGCACTGAATTGGATGAAAAATACCACAGTGCAATGGAAATGTGGTAAAAGAGTGATTAACTTTTGGTGTGAAAATGAAAATATAGGTACGTGTTAATTATCTATGGGCTATGTAAGCTTTAAAAGACCTTGCAAGCGTAGTCTCGATCTCTTTCTTCTGTAATGGCCGATCTCTAGCAGCCTCTGTGAGGGAGTCCTCAGACTGCTGACAACTTGTAGCAACAAACCTCTCTGGAAGCACACCGAACCGAAGCCGCCCCACTCCCCGCCAGGTCGACAACAAGGGACAGGACGGGAGGGCGCGGTCTTAAGCTGCGCTCGGGCAGGTTTAGCTTGGAAGAATTCCTCCACAGAAAGGCTGGTCGGACACTGGAAGGGGCTGCCCAGGGAGGCAGCGGCGGCGGCGGCAGCGGCAGGGCCCCCGGGAGGTGTTTAGGGAAAGCTGGGACGTGGCGCTGGTGTTGGGTCTCAGGTTGGACTCGCTGGGCTCGAGGGGGTGTTCGGCAGCCCGGGGGATGCTGTGATTCAGGGAGGGAGGCGATCCCGTTCAGCCTCCGTTCCGGCGGTGCGGGCAGAGAAGGGGCCCCGCCTCACCCCGTCCTCCTGGCTGCCCCCGCTTGGGAAGCGCCTGGGATTCACGTGCTTTATTTCGTGCTTTATTTCCTGCTTTATTTCCTGCTTTGTCAAGGCTGAACAGCCCTGAGAACCTGCGCCAGCGGCGTTTCTGCTCCGCGCCGTGGCCGCTAGGGAGAACTGCCGCACTCCCTCCAAACCTGCAAAAACGCCTTCATCCACCCTCTCCCTTAAAATGCTTCCAACACTTCTCCAAGCAGCTCATAGTTACGAGTCTTTCGGTGATAGAAGGGTAATTGATGTAGTTTTTACTGGATATAATGTGCGTATATATATATATATTTATTTATAATATATGACAGAATATTTTAGTATGTATTCTAATGCACATTATAATATCTGTAATATTATGGAATTTATATATTATATGTGTAATATTAGGAAAAAGTTCTTTCCTATGACGGTGGCGAGGCCCTGTCACAGGCTGCCCAGGGAAGCTGTGGCTGCCCC
>VZTR01026419.1:298106-352890 GCA_013400775.1 Chaetops frenatus
TTGGTGTGAAAATGAAAATATAGGTACGTGTTAATTATCTATGGGCTATGTAAGCTTTAAAAGACCTTGCAAGCGTAGTCTCGATCTCTTTCTTTGTAATGGCCGATCTCTAGCAGCCTCTGTGAGGGAGTCCTCAGACTGCTGACAACTTGTAGCAACAAACCTCTCTGGAAGCACACCGAACCGAAGCCGCCCCACTCCCCGCCAGGTGGAGAACAAGGGACAGGACGGGAGGGCGCGGTCTTAAGCTGCGCTCGGGCAGGTTTAGCTTGGAAGAATTCCTCCACAGAAAGGCTGGTCGGACACTGGAAGGGGCTGCCCAGGTATTTATAATATATGACAGAATATTTTAGTATGTATTCTAATGCACATTATAATATCTGTAATATTATGGAATTTATATATTATATGTGTAATATTAGGAAAAAGTTCTTTCCTATGACGGTGGCGAGGCCCTGTCACAGGCTGCCCAGGGAAGCTGTGGCTGCCCCATCCCTGGAAAGTGTCCAAGGCCAGGTTTGACAGGCTTGGAGCAACCTTGGGACAGTAGAAGGTGTCCCTGCACATGGCAGAGGGTTGGAATTGGATGGGCTTTAAGGTCCCTTCCAACCCAAACTATTCTCTGATAATGTGATAATGGAGGTTTCAGTCCTGTGTAGGTTTTTTTAAAGCGTAAGGGATTCTTTGTGCTAGGCTTCTCTGAAGTGTCCTTTGGTTTCAGAAGAGACTGAGTCCAGCTGGAAGGGGACAGAGATGGAGCTGAGCTCCCAGACAGGCAGGAAAGGGCAGCAGAGGGGCTGGGGGATGCCGGAGGAGGGATGAGGTTCTGGGACCTGGCACTGTGCCACACCAAAATGGATAAACCCTTCCTGTGCCAGATGGTGAAGGAGATGTCTTGATGAAGAAAAGCTGATCAAGGAAAGCAGAATCCAAATCTGTGCAGAGGTGAGAACAAGGTTAGACAGAAAGGTTTTTGAATGCTTGGCTCATGAACAAAACAGGGGCCTGAATGAGAGAAAGCTGTTGTGTGAAAGGCACCAAAGACACAGGGATTTGATACAGCCACAACATGGAACAACTCAGGTGGGCTGATCACAGCTGTGACTTGAGTCAGCTCAAGTGGACACATCAAACTGGAACAACTGAAATGGCTGTTTTTAACTAAGTTGTGTGTCGAATAGTCCTCAGAGTTCATTCTTTCAACTAATTTTAAGTAACCTTTAAACCAATCCTTCCAGCAGAATGAAGATAAAGGGAAGGGGGCTGGAAGAGGATCAGTAGAGAGCATCCCTAGGTGCAAGGTTCTTAAGCAAAGTCCTCAAGATGTCATTTTTAGCTAGGTATCACAGACTTCTTGCAAAATTTTCTGGATCAGCTTGTTCATGTTCCCTTTCTTGTCTTCACCAAGACATAATCTCTCCTGAGCCATGTTTTAGTAAATAAAAAGTTATTTTTCACTTTTCTTACCCTGCTAGGCATAAGATGTTATGGAGTTAGCAGCCATGATGAAATGTTTTGCATCTGCTGTGCTGGAAGAGGAATACTATGAGTGGATAAGATCAATCCATGATCTTGTGATTTATACAATTCTTTATCCTAGGTTTGAGAATGCTACCTAACAATGCTTGTACCTCGCTAAACTTTTGAAGCATGGAATTATAAACACATTTAAAGGATTAAGTTACAGATTATTTTGAACTTCTTCACAGAAAGAGCTTCAGAAGAGAACCTATTGCAGTGAATTTTCCAGATTAACAGCTGCATTGGGTATATTTAGACATGTGTTTCCCAGGTCATGGTATAGGGAACTCTTTAGGTGAGAACCTGGGGAATGTTGTTCTATTTGTTTATTACATGTAACACGTGACAAACAGTTCCCTTTTGCTCTTACTAAATTACATGACATGACACAAGATGCATCAATTTGCTCTTACAAACTGTTTGCCTCTTGAACTATTCCTGTTCTAGAGCAGGTCTGGTATTTATTCACTTTTTGTTCTGCCTGGCTTTACTGGCCTCAGAGTACAAGTGTTCTGAACCCTCAGTCCCTCATAACATTAAAGAATTTGAAATTATTCTGGTTTATTCCCCATTAGAACAGATCAGCCTGTACTGATTTTTCCCAGCAGAGGCTGGAATTCCACATTCCTACATGGGCACTCACATGCTTTGTCTCAGGATCCACTTGTGTTAATGGTCTTTAGAAATAACTGTGTGTAAAAGTAATAAGTGTTGTACTCTTTTCTAATGTTTTTGAGATGATGAGTGCCTCTTAAATTTTTTTTTTATTGCATTTTAAGGCAATGACAGCTTCATCTTTAGTGTCACTGCACAAAAGCTTCTTGAACCCCTAGGATTTGTTGGCTGTGTAAAAGGTATAGCTGGATGGCATCATCTGTCTGTGTTCATCTCTCTAAGTTGTTACCATGAAGTGTCCAGGTAGCAATGGATTATTTTGCCCTCATGGGATGCAGTTTTGAATCTTGGGGGATCCCAGTTCTGAATTTCATTTTGAAATAGAAAGTAGGAAAAAAAATTCAGTTCCCACTTCTGTGGAAGGTCAAATATCTATTTTCTGTAAAGTTGGGAAGTCTCTGATTTCCAGAATTTAAGCTACGTGAAACAATACAGGAAAGGGAACTTTGCCCCTCTCTTGTCACCTTGTCAAGATTTATTGGGTCAGAGAGCAGAAAGATGACTTTTTTACCTTGCTACTTTATATATTGGTCTGTGAACACTTGGGGTTTTTTTGAGGAAGTCTCTATAGTAAACAAAATAGGAGCAAGTAAAAACCAGACATGTAATCTTAATATTTCTGAAATCTCCTGTGAATAATGAAATCAGAAGATACAACTCATGTCAGAGATAGTGACTTAGTGGTGAAAAAGACTAAATATTGTGAGACTTAAAAAGTGAGATGACCTTGTGGTAGACCAGAACTAAGGAGAAACTCATCATCCTGCTTCTTTTATAGACTTCCTGAGTGACCTTGAGCAAAATGGTTGAGTGCCTCAGTTTTGTCTCAGGAGTGTTTCCTTTCTCCTCTCCCCTGAGGCCTTGTCTGACAGACTGATCCTCCCTTCCAAGGAGGGGAGTTCAGGGCTCTCAGTATACATTGGCAGTGGCACAGTGGAGTTCTGATCAGCTGCTTTCTGCTCTGCTACAATCACTAAGCAGTGGTGCTAAGTTTGGGATTTGGATTTGTCCAACAGAACACTGACCTTTGTGAGCTCCTGAAAGTGGGCAGCAGTTTCTGAGTAAAGCCACATGGGTACAGGTCTCTGGCAGACATCAGCCAGCTGCATTCTTTCCACATACTTTCAAAATCTATAAATATAAGCAAAAAAACCCAACAAAGACCTGATATCAGAAAAACCTTTTCTGATATTTCTCCTTTTCCTCTCTACTGGAAATGTGAAGCTTGCATTGTGACAGAGACCTGGAACAGAGGACAGCATTAATAAATTGGGGCAGATTGGCAGGGGAATATTGTGTGTTCAGTGCTGCCAATAAACTTGCCCAAATTTTATTTTAAAATAAATTTTTAAATACTATGGAGAATAATATTTACTCTTGCTTAAATTCTGATATTGACACTATGAGAACGACCTCCAGTAGGATTTCATGACTCCTAAATGATTTAACCATTGTTTAAGAGAATGAGTGTTCTGAGTGTGAAACACAAAGTTTTGTCATATACTGTGTATTAATGCTGCTATAGGGGCAAAAAAAAACCCCACAGCAAATTAAAATTTTTTCTATGAAAAGATTGTGAAGCACTTCTTTTGCTGATGCTTCACATGACTTCTGCAGATTTGATTGGTTATTTCTTTCAGTTACCTAAATTGAGCAATAGGGATTATATTTTTTCTTTTTTTCCCCACCTCCTTTTCAACTCCAGTTGTATTAACTAGAAATGTTCCCCAGTTATGTCAGTGAAGATAGTGAAAAATTGCTTTTTAACTGGTCTTGCCATAACTACAAAGTGAGCCCATCAAAAGGAGAAATTGAGATTCCTGAATCTCTGTTCATAATCTTTTCAACCTTGTGTTTGTTATTAGCATTTTGGTTTGGATTCTTTTTCAAATATCACATAAAAAAAAAAGCTCCAAGTGATTTTTTTTTCTTTTACAACTTTTGTGTTTGTTCTGTTTAACTGTTTTTGTGACTGTAGAGTACAAGATAAATCAGATAGGTGATTTATCATTATAAAATTGCATGATTCTTATTAAAAGTTTTATATACTAATGCTGCCTACAACACCTGGCAGGGCAGTAAGGACATTACCCTAACACTAGCCTGAAAATATATATTTTTTTTTATGTGTGGGGTTTTTGTGGGGGTCATTCCATGATCCTACTTTGCTGCAGTTCATTCAGAAGGCTTTGCAGATAAACAAAACCCCCAGGTGAACTGTTTGGTGGGAAAAGTTGTGTATAATGTTTTATACAGTATGCAACCTTTAAAGCTCGACTTCAGAAAAGGACCAGAGAAATAATCACTGAGAGCAGTTTATTTTGGCACTGTAAAATGAAGCAGTCTTGATACTACTGAGTGATATGTACTTAAGTTTAATGTGTGCTGTACAGTTCTTCCTCTCCACTTCTACTGCAGCTCACTCTGTACAAATGACATTGTCTAGCGGGGACTCAGATTTTGCAAAAGCATGTTTTTAATGACATTTCAAAAAGATTAGTACTGACAGGTTTTTTATATATATATTTCCTATGTGGGGCCAACTCTTCCAGCCCATTTCCTTCGGTGATATCTGGAGAGGATCTGATAAGCTTTCTACTGCCTTTCACAGTTCAAAGGGCATTGTCTTCCCCTTCACTCCAGCTGACAACAACAAAGTCAGCCATCTGTTCTCACCATCCCACAGGAAGCTGGGAGCCTGCCTGTGCTCAGCAGAGCACAAACGCAGGAAGAGCGTCAGGTTGGTTGAAAGCTGAGGGAGCTCTGCTAAGGTGCTATCGAGCTCACAGCGCTGCAGCCCAGCAATCCTGTGCTGTTTGCCGGGGAGCTTTCAGCTCGAGGAAGGGTGGTGATCTATTGCTGACTGGTTTAATGTTATTATAGGCTAGCTACAGGGAGCCATTGCAAACCATTTGCAGGTGGGGTCGTCTCCTGTGGTGGGGCTGCCTTGCATTAGAAGAATAATTGCTTGGTTAGTAACCAGCAAAGCTGCAGTGGGATTAAGTGGCAGAGAATTGAACCTGGAGTTCATCTGACCAGACACAATCTCACACTGTCAGTTAGCAAACAGAATGGAAGGTAGCTTGCACTCGTTCTGGGTTTCCTCATTTTAACATGGAGTGGGGTGTGTATCTAGATTCAGGTGGTGCAGGATATATTGGCAAGCTCATCTAGTGAAATGCTGGGGGTCATGGCAGCCTAGTGCTGGCAAAAGTGTGTTTTCCACCTCTCTGTAATCTTGGAATGTGAAAGGTGGCTTAAAAGAACATTTATGTTTCAGCACTGATATCCAACGTTTTGGAACCACATTCATTAGTGCTAAATTTGGATCTATTTGCAGCTTCTCTTCTGCTTCCAGTACATTGTTTACTGCTTCAGGAAAGTCTTCCCAATACATTATATCAGTTCCTATCCTCTGGCTTTTGCTCAACACAGAACAAATCAGGTCAGCACATTGAGTTCCAGCTTCTGTCTCTAAGGACCACTATGGTGTACTGCCTCTACCTGGAATTTCTGGGCCATAAATAACACACACAGAAACCTGTGGGAATAGAGTACTGCAGAAGCAGGGTTGTGTGGACTGCTTGTCCATGCCTTCAGGGCAGTCAGGAATGGGGTCTTTGGTCTGATGGCAGTGCCAGTGAGTGCAGCACTGCCTTACTGCAATTTGTCCCCTCTCTCTACTTGTTGTATCTTTGCTTTCACACCGTCAGTGGCTATGCCAAGAGCTTAATATACTTTCAGAAGGGCCTTAAAATGGTTTGCTTCCTCTACTGAGATGACTAGATTGCTTTAAATGAGAAACCAGCACTTGAGCTTTTTCCATTTAGAAGTACAGATCCCCCATCCAGGGCCCCTGTCCTGCCCCCTTGAAGTGCTGTGTGGATGGAAACAGCAAGCAGCTGTGAAAGTCTGGTGAAGAGGTGTGATAGATGAGTAAATAGGATCACGTTAGGACTCAAACACAAACTTCTCTGTTCCTAAGCTGCCTGTGTATCTAGCAGGGGGGACCAAGAGCAAGGAATGGTGTATTGACAGCAACAGAGGCTCAGGGACACTGCTGGTAAAGCTCTTCCTCTCACACAAGAGGTGGCAGCAGCTGGGCTCACAAGTTGTCCCTAAAGATTACTGGTATTGGGCACTGCTTTAGGTCACTCTGAGGTGGAGAACAAGGGTAACAGTAATACTTGAGCTCTCAATCCTGAAATAGACCACTGTGAATATAAAGTGGCCATTGTCACATCCCGCTATAATCCTGTCAATCTCTTCTGTTTTACTTGAAAGTGAAAGTGCTTGAATGATTTCACATTATTTCATATTTAGGTCTGTATCAGTACTGCAGAGTTTGTGTATTTGTAAATGTCTGGGTTTACATCACATCAGAAAGGTTTTTCAGGATTTTGCTGGGGGAAGAAAAAGTGGGACAGGAAGTGGATTGTTAATAGATCAAATATTTTCTACCAGCTGGGAGAGAGATGTGTGACCACATGACATTACAGAGCTCAAGGCTGTGTAGACATAATGAGTAGGTATGTACCTGTATCAGTGACAAGCATGGCTAGAGGTAGGAGGAAGGACAGGCTACAGAAGTGAAGATAGGATGTTGAATGAAAAATTAAATGGCACTTACAGTTTTAGCCAAGAGTATTGCCCTGTCATTACATGTCTGCTTTAAACTTGACTTAAAACAATACATTTTTCCATGATTTCAAACTGAATTATCCATTGCTACTGCAATCTGTAAGTTGTACTTGGCATCCCTTCAGGTTAGCTACAATCCATGTGTTGAAAATCCTGTGCTCGCTGATAAAGATAAAAGGTGTCAGTAAAGAAATGACCAGAATTAAATGGTGAAATGAGAGGTGAGGCTGAGGGAAACCTTTTAGTGAATTGGCATTTAAACTGTCTATTCAGAGCAGATGACTCACTCAGAGAGAAGTTACTTGGAGCATTATGATTGTGGTTCTACAAGAAACAAGAGAGATATTATTTTTCTTCTGCCATCTTTGAATATTTTTACGTGCTCAGTCTTTTAAGCAAAGCCAGTCAATGGACTAATTTGAGTTGAACTGCTGAAAGCTGGCACTTTAGTTTTGCTAAGGTCTGAGGTGAGTAGGTAGCCTGTTTGTATGTACAGCTGATCACCTTTATTAATCTGAAGCTTTCAACCTTTGTCTATCTGCAGTCCACAGAAATTACATTATACAATTCCGGTTCTGATATCCTAGAAGACTGATTCTTAGCCATTCCCTTCAAAGCTTTTGCAGCTTCATACAGATCTCTGCAGCCTCCAGTGAAGCTCTGGAATGCAAGCTGTGTCCATGCAAGCTGGAGCTACTGAGATGCTCTGAACTGGAAAAGGTCTTCGAACACATCTGACGACTGCACTTTCCTGACTCTACGTTTTGGAAATAACTAAGAGACCTTTTCTGTCTCAATGGATGTGTCTTTATTATGAAGGGATATATTGACAATTTTGGAATACCACCAATGATTGAGGGGTGGTTCAGAGCATTTGTATTTGGAAATCTTTTGGAAAGTGGTTTGCACTTGAAGTGTTGCTGTGCATGTTGGATGCAATGGGCTTTTCCCCAGTTATGCCCAGTAGAAGGTTTGTTAGCTTGGACCAGTATGTCTGTTCAGAGTTGTCAGCTCAGCACAGCTCTGAACACTGGTCATGTTCAGGACCCCAAATGCTTCTTCAGGTCTGCATAGCAGAGACAAACCCCTTCTACATCTGCAGAATGTCTACAACGTATTTTACCTACCTGTGGGTAATATCCTGGATTAGAAATTTAATTATACAGGGAGGGTCAATCCAATCCTTTAGAACCATGATAATTTACCCTATGTTTAGGATCCTGCCTGAGTCCTAAAAGTGATTAGCTTTTTCATACCCTAAACAGATCTCTGACCAATTTCCTTTAACAGCAGTGAAAATGGCTGCTTCTGGTTTCCCAGTGCACCAGTGCTGAACTGCTCCCTTTGCAGAGCCAGTCAGTCAGTGCAGTGCAGGCTGGTATTCTCCTCCCTGCTGAACTGTAATTGCTGAGATACAAAGCCTGTGAGTAGGTTTATGTATTTGTGTCTAGACAGATGCATATACAGAGATATGTCAGACCAGGTCAAAAATTAATGGGCATTTTGCCACGCGTCCTTCCTTTCTTAGTCTTAGTCCTTTGCCCTTTTGCCAATCATATGCATCAAGAATTTATGCTAAAAGTGCTGTGATTAAAGGGAGATGGCTGATTTTGTGGTGGTCCCAAAAGCTGTGTTCATTGTGCACCACTGGAACAAGATGTTATACTGAAACTACTTTTTCTATCCAGTAGGCTTAACAGCCTTTAAGTGACAGGTGAAAAGAATTAATGCTGATTGCTAAAAAACTCCTCCTTGTTCTTACTTGCTGCAATTTTATTTTAATATTACCTTTCTACCTAAGTTAAGACAGAGAGGGTTGGGACTACAGGAAGCCAAGTTACCTCCTTCCAGCCTCACAGTCTTTCGAATGGAATTTTATTGGGATGGAAACAGCTCCAAACTGTGCAGTGTCAGGCTGTGAGACTGTGCTTGTGTTCTGATGGCTTGGCACAAGAGGGGGCTGGAGCTCTTTGCAATGTCTAAAAGCTGATCTGTTTTATCTAACAGCGTGTGCTCTTGTTGGTTATGGTTGATCTTATTTTTTGTGAGTATAAAGGAAATCGTTCTCATATGGGTTTTTTGTTGGATCGTACTGTTCGTGAAGAACTGACTCAAAAATTATTGAAAAGCTTAAAAAAGGCACTTGGTAAGAAACCAGTTGTTCTATTCTGGTTTTTATTTTGTGCCTTGATGCCAAATACATAATTGCAAAAATAATGATGTAAAAAGGATTCTTAGGCATGGTCGTACTGTCTGGTAGTGAAATTCATAGAATAGGAGCTGTGAAAAAATCTCTGTGAGAAACTTTATTTCTTTAGGGAGCCATCCTGAGGTAAATCCAAACCATGAGCTTTCCAAGCTAAAGTAAATGAAATAATGATACTTTGTCCACTTGAGACACTATCCCTATTTTTACTGGTATTTTTAGGATGCAAGCATTCTTTTTAAAGGCTCTTTCCTTGCTTTGCAATGGAGTGACAAATAGCACTGCCCTATTTTGGAATGCTAACTTGTGAGCGGGTTTTGGAGAAAAGTAATGGTAGAACTCTAGATCCAATTTTATTTGGTGGATAATCTCAGAAGAATCTGACACTTTAGAGGATTCTAAAAATGCTTGGCACATTCATTCACCGTTTAGCATGCAGACCTGGAAGGAGGAGAGTATTTCATAAGACACAGACAGTGCTGGGAGAGTGGCTGAGTCCCCACTTTTCACGATGGAGTAGGGTGATGTGACTGAGGAGGCAATCTCTTTCATGTCTAATGAATAACAGGTTTGGAAGGGTCTATTCTCCAGCTTTAGAGGAGAAAAAAGTTGTCTAAAGTGGTGAACGATTGCAAAGTTTTTGTTCTGATGAGTAGTGAATTATTATGAAGCAAGAAAGGTAATGTAGAAATCCTGTTTCTGTCTGTAAGGATATCTAAGCCTTCTTGTTCTTTCTAATTCTGGGAAGAACTTAGTAATTTCTCTTTGAAATAGTTGTTTCTATACCCGTAGTTCTTAGAAAACCTTTCTCATTCATATCACATTAGCGCCATTCTGAATTTCTATTGTGTTGTAGTAAATGCCTGTAAACATCACGAGGGTTGGACCTTTTCTTTAGAAAATCTCACCCTGCAGCAATAAACTGATTTCATATCTTGCACATCTGGCAGCAGTTCAAGTGCTTTAAGACACCAACAATGCTCCTGGAAGATCTCTGTACACAGCTGAGTGGCTTTTCAGGGTGGAGACAGTGGCTTTTTCATTTTATGCCTTAATGTTTTCTGTGTCTGAAAATATTTATTGTAGGAGTTTTCTTAGAGCTAAAATAATAGAATACAAACAAATGCAGTATTTTTAGGAGAGAAATGGTTTTCAAGGTAGCAGCATATATACTTTGAGAAACACTAATGAATGCAAAATGATGAAAAATAATTCTTAAGCACCGTTAACACATGTAAAAGCACATAGACAGAAGACTGTGTGCATCTCTTGTGAGGAACAGCATAACAGAGGCCCATTTTTTTGTTCCTGAAAAAGAACACAACTTTTCAGCTTTGTTCCGTTCATTTTGATATTCTGTAGAAAATTGCAACCAAAGAGGGGAAAAGAGAGAGAGGGAGAGGAAAAAAAAAAGAATATAGGACAAAAATGAGAGAGAAATAGAAAGAATAACAGAAAAAAAATCTCTTGGGCATTGCACTGGTAAATAAAATAGCTCACATTTAAGTGAATTTTGTCTTAGAATTACTGAAGAATTGAAGAGGGATTATATCCTCAGTCTTTTCTGCTGTTGTTGAGTACAGCAGAGTTCACAAATCAAATGTAGGGCACCATAAAAGGTTGCCACAATGCAAGCTACCATTTGCTTTGTATTTACTCTTGGGAACTTTGAACAAAGGTCAGCACTGGTTTCACTACCCCTTCCTTTTGTATTTTCCCACACTTCTCTTTTTCCCACAACTGAAGGAATCTCTCTGGTGCTTGCTTATATTAATTGTGTTGTTTCATATTTGAAATGTGACACATAATATTCATAACTGGAGTTTATGAGAAGCTATCATTAATTCTGTCATGTTTCTGTCAGTAAAATGAGGACTCTTTCCTCCTCTTCTTTTCAAGTCAGAAATGCTTTTTCTCTCATTTGCAATCAATTCATCAATTCTCCACTGTAGAATTTTTAAAATTTTTTTTTCTTTCTTTTTCCAACAGAGCCTGGACACGAAGATTTTTTTCAGCACTACCTCATTTTGACCAAGAATTCAAAATGTAAGGGTAGGCATTGGCTATCCACCATGAATTGTAGACTGCATCCCATTGACCTCCTCCTAGCTTATTGTTTGTGCTGACCTTGGTCCCTAGCTGAAAGATGTGAAGGCAGCTAAAAAACCCCTTTTATTTTGGTGGGGATTATTACTGTTAAGAATAAAATCCATGGAGACCAAAAGAAAAAAGATACTTTTAAAATTTTTGGTTTTAATTTCTCTTTGAAAAATCAGGTGGAGGCTTTACATCTTTCACTTTACTAAGAAACAAGTTCCTAGTTCTTTGTTATATGGGATAGTCTTTCAAATTGATACAGGTTTTAAAAACAGCTGGAAATAGAAAAGATTCTTGTAGGTCATGGTCTTCCCATCATAAACCCTTTGCACTGCTCTTCAGCTGTTCAAATAAACATACCTCTGCTTGTTGCCTTCCTGCTGAGAAATTAGTATATGAGCCCAAAAAACAGGTGTCATACTACTCTACCAAACAGAATAGCATTTTGTTTGGAAGACCATTCTGCTGATGCTGTTAGTTCACTTGCTGTCTTCAATATTAAAATATATCAAGTTTTCAAGAGCCTCAAAGGGTAAAAGTTAACAGGGAAACTGACTACATTTGTGTGTCTTTTAAGACAAATGTATATTTTGCTAACACAGTCATTTCTGTTGACCTTGCTTGGAGCAGGAGGTTTGCCTACAAAACAGCCAGAAGTTGGTTGCAGCCTGAATGACTTTTTCTATTCTATGCTGGTGACAGTTACTCCATGGTATGAGGAATCCATTTATCCTAGACAGGGAAACCTGATAAAACTCCAGATGGGCCTATCAACTGTAGGTCCTTTTGGGTAGTCCCTGTTTTCATGTTGCCTTTTTGTGGTCTGCAGACAGGAAGAGCTCTTGCATTGTGAAATCTTGTTTTTCTCAGGTGAAATTCATCTACACTCCGAGCAATGAAGTGATGAGAGTGATGGTGGCACAATTAAGGGTTCAGCTGTCAAATACCAAAATCCCATGAATTTGCATTGACACCAAAGCAATTTTACCCTGTGATCTTGAATATCCTGTGAGAAGGACAATCTAAGCTGCTCTGGAATATAATATAAATAGCACTTAAAATATGAATTGCACAGTCAAGAGTGGGTATTTGAAAAAGCTCATTCAAAGAGTCTGCAGGAGAAGGCTGAGCTTTCTGGGATGTGCAGAGTTAGCTGCTAACTCAGTTTAGAGCTGAACTCATTGTTCACTTTTGGTATATAATGGATATCCTCTCATATGCAAGACATCAGACGAAACAAAGCAAGTTTTATTGTATCCTGTTCTGCTAAATAAACTTCTTTGCTCATTCTCAGCACAGCTGAGATGCCATTATAATAGCTCCAATATTTTCCTAAGTAAAAATACCTTCAGAAGGAAGGGTAAAAATAATCTAAAATACTAATATATTTTAGTTCTAAAATGAAAAAAAGAAAAGTCAGCAAGCAAAGCTCTCTTTTGTTAACCTGAAGCTTTTTAGATCACTATTCTTCTGACAGCCAAGAATAATGAAAAAAAAAAAAAAAGGGTTAATCTTCTCTGTGAAAAACATCATAGAAATCAGACACTTCAAGTTTGGGGATTTTTTTGGGGGGGAGTGGGGGAATCAACCATGTCTTCTCTGCCAAAACCCCCCAATGTTAATGATAATAAAAAATATTACTTTCTGAAGAAGAGCACTTAATAAAAATTTCCTTACTGGCTTTAGTTCCAATGATTTTATCTGATTCTTCTAATACTGCAAAAGGGTTCTCTAGGAAAAGAACAAGACATTCATGACTGATTTTTCTGCTGGCATTTATTAGCTGTGGGAAAGTCACCTTTTGGCAATTATACTTTGCAAATGTAATTCTGGTAGCATAAAGATCGTAAGCGCTGGGGTTTCTATAATTAAGGTTACCTTCACTTGCTCTTTATTGAATTAGTTATATTTTTCTATTATAAGGGTGGTATTTCCAGTATTCTGTTCCCATGGGAAATTATATTTATCAAGCCTCATCAGATGCCTTGTTAGGAAAATGTATACCCAACTCTTTGCTAAGTTAGCTGATTAGTTTGTATCAAATATCACCATCTGTTCCTATTATCTGACAGCAATGCAGATGAGCAGGCTAGAGGTGCCTTAACGCCAGTGTGAGTTGAAAGTTCAGATATTAGATACACTGGCATAAACTGTATCTTCCTTCCTACCATAGAATTTGAGTGAGAAAAGGATTAGAGGTGCTGCTTCTGTGGTTAGTTCCTGTTTCTTTGGGAAGGCACACCCTCAGAATGTGGGAAAGCAGTGCCTTTCTCCTGAGTGCAGGCGTGGCTGCTGTGATTGTCTTTATTCCATCCATAGGCTGGTTTGATTGCTGCAAACGTGGGCTGCGTGGACACTGGGCCAGAGTAAGGATGGAGTCAAAATCTGGAAGAGGAGCCTGTGCTGGTACTTAGATTCCCTTTGACCTGGCAGCTGAGCTGTGTGTAGTGCTATAAATCAGGCAGCCATAAAAAGGAAAATCATCACAGAAAGAAGTGGAATATGATAAATTTCTGTTTACAGCCCAAGTGGCTTCCTTTAGAGCTCTCTTCTTTTAGGAAAGGGAAATATCAGCCTTAGCCACTTGCTGAATTACTGTCTATTGAATATATTCAGTACATGTTCATTCCTGTTGTGAGGGAGAATAGACACTTTAATTGGAGACTCGGGCTCGTTGTGCTGGGCACTGTCCAAATGCATATTGAAAAGACTGAGCTGGCTCTGAAGGCTTTACATTTTCATATACCAGACAGAGATAGGAAAGGGCTCTCTTCTTCCTCCCTCCTCCTCCAGGATAACAGCACTAACATATGAACAAGTTATTATTATATTCATTTTATTCTTTCTCCTGGAAATGTGGAATAATGAGGATTACATAATATTCTTTTTTTTTTTTCTTTTATGCCTGGCATAATACATGATACAAAACTGAAATCTGGGTAATATTCATGAGTGACACTGTGAACTAACAGCATCAGCAGAATGGTCTTCCAAACAGAATGCTGTAGGATTTTGGATGCATGTTTGTAATTCTTGCTAGATGGTTTCCTTGATGGAGAACTATACAATTACAGTATGGCTATTCTGACTGTAAATGGATTTTCAAAAAAACTCGCGTGTAGTTGCTGTGTTTCACCCTACTCTTCAGTAGAACCCAACACAGCTTTTAAATCAATGCACAAAAGTGGGCTATAATCTTCAGTTTGACCTTGTTCTGCCATTCCTGCTGAGCTACATTGATGCAGTGTGACTGTCAGGGAGACAGAGCTCAACTGATGACTGTCAGTGCTCTTTCATGGTGTTATTGCAGTGTTTAGGAACCTGGCTCTTGGGCCCTGCATTCACTGTGCCATGCAGGAGAGCATAAACTCCAGGTGATGGGTCCCGTGTTAATAAGTTTCATCTACAGGTAAAGGAAAAAATAACACACTCGCAGATAAGGAGTTAAATAAACGGTCAAGATGACAGATGGAAAATATCCTGTAAAAGCACATTTGCTCCTGAATCCTAGAGTGCCTTTTATCTCATTTTCCCAGAAATAGAAAACTGGTGAACTTCAACATTTCAGTAAAACAAATGCCTTAAAACCACTGAATCAGTGATTTAAAATCCAAACTTTGCAACAGTTCCTCATGGCCAGCCAACAGTAATCCTGATGATTCCGTGTGATTTCTTACAGGTTTAGGGCTCTCTGTTTAACTACAGTATTAGGGAAGATGAAGGAAAGAGTAGAGTTTTATTGAGTTTGCAGCTTAGGCTTCAAATTTTAGTCAGACCCCTGCCTAAACTATGAAAGGATGTGAGAAATGTTCAGTATTTTAATCATGTTCTGTCTACAGAGAATAGAGCTTTTTTTCAGTCCTCTTGAGCTGCTGTGTCTGCCCCTGTAAATTGTGTGATTCTGACTAATATAAACACATCATATTTTCCTTTATTAATAGTGTCTAGTGCTAGATGTGAGAATAAAATACACGTCTTCATTTGTAGCTTGGATTTTGGAAATCCCCACAGACCAATTGAGGAAGTGTAAAGAGACCAACCCGAAATGTCCTGGGAGAATTTCCAAAAAAAGCAAAGCATCAAGAACTAGAAATCAAAATAATGTCTTTAATTTTCTATGCCCTAAATTCTTAGAACATAACTACTGTTTCACCTCTCTGGCAAAATCACAATGTTATGATTTTGATATTTTGCAGCTACTGTAGACTGAAAATATTTAAGGCTGTAGTTGGTGACTCTCTCTGTTCCTGTCTCATCAGCCCCCAGCTCTTTAATACTGAATGCCTGTGTTGAGCTCACCTGGGGAACAGGTCTGAAAACTGAAATGAAATATATGCAGCCAGCTGGGGTCTCCTTACTTTCCTTCCCAGTTCTGTGGAGGACTGTGACCTGTGCAGACTGGTTTGGATAGGGCTTGGTGGTTTTCTCTCTCTGCTACCCTAACCTTTGCTCTTGCCTCTTCATGGCCTGCTTTGGCTTCAGAGCTGTTTGTGATACTGGCCCTACACAGAGCAAGACTCTGCTCCAAAAGTTAAGTTTCAAGAGATAATAGAACATCAAAAAGTATCCACAAAGGATTGTGCAGAAAGCACCCTTAGAAATTTTGGGAATGTGTTCCTTAATTCTTATCTTGTCTTTTTGAATAAATCTTCTACAGTCATGAGACTTCAGAGACATCAGAGCATAATCTCACAGATCATGGTAACTTGACGTATCCAAAATAATAAAATTCATAGATCCTGTAGTTGCTTTCTCTACTAGTCAGAATTAATATGTTTTTGCTGTGGGAAGGTGGGAGTTTACTATGTCACTACTGTGATTCTGTGGTCCTAGGGATTCTTTTTTCCTAATTATTCAAAAGATAAACAGTTTGGATTAAAGATCTGATGTCAAAACTTCCAATGATAAGCAAAACTTAATACTACACTTGTTAAAATAAGTAATTGTGTTGCATTTAGTGGGACAAGGCATGCTGAGAGCTTGTGCACTGAAATGATTTACTGGAGACCAGCCAATGTATTCTATAGCTCACTTAATGCATCATTATTATAATGCTGTTGCTGGTGAATATATGTGGGTAAAGAAAAAGGAATAACAGATTGCTTTAATGAGTATTTAGAAGATTAACCTTACCAAAATAATTAATCAGCAACACACAGTCTTGACAGTGATTAATCCTTATACTTTACTAATTCTACAAAGCTGTTGGTTTATAACACACTGTCCCTGAGCACACATATGATGATACATAGACAGGACTATTGAATAAATCCTTTGTGCTTCTTAGTATTGAAACAGAGGCCATAATTTCTTCCTTCTCTGGTTTTTCTTGACTGTTTGTGATGTTTTTATGCTAATTCCTTCTCCCTTCTCAAAGGGCTGTCCCAGTATTGCTCATCTTGGTTTTGGCTTTGCTGGTCATCCTTCATGAGTAGTAAGGAGATAGTTCTGCTTCTCTTGTGTGACAGCTTTGGTGATATTCATGCCTGCTTCCTGTACTCACACTCCTGTCCTTGCCTGTTTGGTGGACACATTGATCCCATATTTATATAAAATGTTTTTACATAATATAACAGATGAGAGCCATATGAGCAAGTTATTATTAGATTAATTTATATCTCTCTCCTGGAAACGTGGAATAATGAGTATTACATAATATTCTTTTTTTTTTTTTTCTTTTATGCCCGGCATAATACATGAAACAAACCTGAAGCCTGGGTAACACTGACGAGTGACACTGCAGAAGTTCTTTTCAGACTAAACATTTCTACAGCCAAGCACTGCAACCATTTAGATGGAGGTGCTTGAATCTCACAGAGTAAAAGGCAAATCTAAATGTTTCCCAATCTCCCTGGGACATATTTTCCTTCCTTCCACACATATTTCTGGAGGACTTGGCATCTCACTCTAATACCAACTCCTTTCAGAGGTTGTTTTCTTGCCCCAACAGCTACAGCTGGCAACAACTGTTAGGCTACAGAAGACACAAGAGAGGGCTCTTGAATTTGAGCTTTCATTGCTCAAGCAGCTGTTTCTGATGTTCCATCAGAAATCTGGATCAGTTGGACCACATGGACTTCATGTGAAGTTATTGGATTATACTTTCTAAGAGGTTCAAGGATCTTTTAAAGGTGATTAAAGATCAGGCTATTGGTTCTTGCATATGGTAATTTCTGAACTGCACTTTTTTTCACCAATTTTATGTGGGCATCATTTTTTTTTAAAGTAATTTTATTCAAAACTGAAAAACATTCGTTCAAACAGATTTTGTTCATTAAGCCTTTTCCTTATAATACCGCATTTGGATTATAGTACTGGATCTAGAGATCTGTAATATGCTCATTCCTAGCAGCTCTTCATTTCAATTTTCTTTTCATAAGAACACTAGCAGAAAGAACAACTCACAAATAGAATACAAGTGACATAAAAATACATCAACATCCCATAGTAAGGAAAGAAAAAAAGCAAAATTCCACTCAATATTCTTGTTCAAGAGCTACTACAGAAGCCTAAAAGTGGCCTCACAGTCAGCCAAGCAACCCTTCAGCTAATTGATTTGTGATGTATGTGATGGAATTCTTTTCCACTGGCTTGTATGAATTTTCCTCAAAAGACAGGCAAATTATTTCAGATTTTTTTTTTTTTTTAATGTAAATAATAGAGTTCCATGATTTGGGAGTGCTGTATATAATGATGACTGGATCTCTCCCACAATTAGGGTTTGGAGGCAGCATGTTATCTCCAGTGGGTACAAGCAAATTTAGGATCCCTGCTGCTGGAAAGCCTCTTGTGTCAGCACCTCTGTCCTGGACAGAACAGAGGTGCTGGCACCACACTTTGCCTGATCTTGTGCTCTCCCCAGGCTGGTGCCTTTTTCTCTGTGGGTCTTTAGCATATTGAAGTGGAAATGTTGAAGATGGCTGAAGAGGTAGTAGGAGGCTTTTCAGTGCACATCTTCCATAGCCTCAAACAAGTTTCTCTCTTTAAAATGATGGGTGGTTTATCTTGGCTGGTGATGCAGAATGATTGCAAAAACCACCCAAAAGCCCTGCCTAACTTACTAAATTCTGGTTTTGCATGAAAAGAATGAGTAGGGCAGAGGAAACAATGGTGTCAGAAGATCAACTTTTGTTGAGCTGTGTTATGAGTTTCAGTATGAATGGTGCTTGTTAAGCCTGGGTTTGAGCAGTGACCTGCACAGATGCCAAGCTGCTTCTCTGTCCCCTTCCCCCTACACTTGTTTACTGTTGCTGGCTTAGAACTGCACTCAGGATTTGTCTTGAAGGCTGTCCAGAGCCTTGAGCCAGCTGTTCCTGCCTTCTGCAGGTCTGTGGGAGTCCCTCAGAGCACAAAAGCTCTGGACTGCTCACCAGGAGCCAGTAATGATCTGAGAAAGTGCTGGTTTCTGAGAATTCTTTTGCTGTAGAAAGGTGCAGAGTGTGTTTCTCCTGTGTTTGAAATGTTCTATTTATCAGCAGCAGCAGAGTCCACCTGCTCCTGAGTCACATACAGTGCAATGTATGTTGGGTGGATGTAGCTCAAAGATGTTACTTCTGGTAGATTGTTTTCCTTGACAGTTTAGCTGCCAATATTTCAAGTTCTTTGCTTAATGACGCATGCACATAGTTATATCATCTATGTGTAATAAGTTTCTCTACCAGAGTAAAGCTCAAACATTACTATCCCTGAGTACCCAAAAATGTCCTTTTCAGTCCCTAAAGTGCCCTATGAAATGCATCTCTGTAATACCTTAAAGGAGAGCATGTCTGTCACAGTTCATTCACTTCAGATGGTATCTACTTTCCCTTCAGCCTCCTTAGCACCTTCTCTTAAACTAGAAAGAAAGTATAAACTTTGCAACATTTCCAAGAAGCTGTTAGCTATTTATGTTAAAATAATACTTAGCATGTAGAGTGTACAGTAAGTAATAACTATAGGTTCTCTGAACCAATACATAGGGAATAATTTCTTCCTGTATTCTAGTTTATGAGTTTGATAAGCTTTATGAATGGAATAAAAATGTTGTTCTCATTAAATGTTGGTAGTTTTTAACAGTATCTGCTAAAGCTTTTGGCTTATTTTTCTAAGGAATCTGAAAATATACCCCCTGCAGATTCAAGTTTGGTTAACTAGATTTTGAAATAATCCAGACACATGCACTGTTTTCTTAAGGTTCTTTTTTTTAAAAAATATTTCAGGATCAAAAAAGGGCAGAGATTTTGTTTACCCCTCTTTTCTACCCTGCAGTCATATGCACATCTGGAGCATTTGAAAAAAATCTGTTACAATGTGAAGTTAAGGGATTGTGTCTAACATTAGTACTGGAAATCTTTTTAGTGATGTTTGGCCTGCAGATTGTAAAGCAACCTTATGACGTTTGTACCAAATGAAAAATCATTGCTGTGGATCATCACACTACCTTTAGATTCTCTTTCCTGGGGATTATTCTTTCCTAAATTAGAGATTGAAAATGTCACTAGTGGTCTCCCATGGTTTGAACCAGCTGTTCAGAAAAATGCAATTTGCAAAGCGAGCTAGGACCACAACAAAAGGATTTCCCACGCCTCTTCCTTGAGAGAATCGTGAGAGGCGTGGCACATTCAGAGCTCAGTTCAGCAAGTGGAGACTGCCCCTCCCTGAAGAGTTGGGAGCCTCAAATCCCCATGGTTCACACCGTGTTCCATAGTTCCAAGGACTGGGTGTGCGTGGCTGCCTGGATCAGGATGGGGCTCTCGGCCAGGCTCTTGTCCTGGCAGCCCTGTCTGGCCGAGTATCCGGAGTGCTCATTCCTGGGATACCTGCTGGGTATGGGCAGGGCTGCTGCCTTTTTCACCAAGGCACTGACAGGGAGCCACTGACAGGGTGGGGTTCCCCGCTGAGGCTGCTGTGAGAAGACAGGCGTGTCCTCTGTGCTCTCCTGAAAGACAGAAAAATAGAATGAGCACTTCAGAAATGGCTGAGGGGTGGAGACAGGAGTACACTGAGAACTGGCTCACAGCTGATCCGAAGGAAATGCCTGCAGCTGAATGTGGAATAATCATAGATAGAGAAGGTTACAGTCCTGTTCAGGTTCTGCTCTTTGCTTGCTCTATGGCCACTACTCCTTCCATGTAGATGTGTTGGTCATTGAAATGGTTTGTTCTGTTAGCAATAAATGCCAGGTGGTTTCCCCACATCCTTCCATAGCTTTTTTTGAGAACCATTTGTGTTTTAAAATCCAAAAATACATATGCAAAGCCATCTGTAGTACCTGCAACAACCTGGGCATGAAAGAAGGACACGGTTTCACCACAATTAAGAGAACAGCAGAGGCCCCCCAAAAGAGGACCCGTTTATTATGGATACACAATTTATAGGGTTTGCAAAGTGTGAGAGGATTGGAAGATGAAATCCCACCTCTCAACCAGACTGGCTAAGTGACCAGTCCATCAGATTCCCTTCTCCAAGAAGGAATATAAACAAAACTGGTGTTTTTAGTACAATGCATGAGAAAATCTGACTGGAGAATATAAACTTTTCAGAAGGCTTTCAAAAACAGGGCGACAGCCATCAACAAAGAAATCAGGATTACATATTTATCTCACATCAGCCAATTTTAAATGTCACTCATAGAGAACTATGTAATATTGTTTAGCTGTATAGGTTTACACTGCTTGTGGAAGCCAGTCAGTGAAGAATTATCTTTGGCCTAAACGACAGCCATCTACATTTTCCTCTTTCACCAGTAAGTTCTCCACTGCCTTCTCTTTCTTATTACACTGATGATAATGCTTAACAGTTAACTGAATCAGAGTATTTTAAAATTTTTTTTTTCTAATTTTTAAAATTATCTTAATTTCTCTAATAGCATCATGCTTTCCAAATGCGGCTGTCAGTGTATTTCATTGTGTAAAATATTAGATACCATTGTATGTAATTATTGGAAATTTTAACTACTGTGCTGATTTCTTACACAGCAGATCAGCATTTTCAATAAAGGACAAGAACATGGATTTTTAAAGACAGACTTTGTCCTGAGGACCTCTATTGTGAAGTTAGCATATATGTTAATTAAAGACATTGCAATTAGATTGCTCAGCAAAGCCTCAGCATTTTCAAGCCACTTTTATCTTAAAACGTACCACAAAAAATGGGCTGTACTCTTTGTTGCACAACTAGATATTAAGCCATAAAATCTCTTTCTGAATAATTTTCCTAATTAAATAATGCAGATTTGCAAAATACTTGTGACCACAACTGAAGCTGAGTTCTGCTTTGGTTTGGTTTGCTTTGGTCGTTTTTCTTTGTTTTGTTTTGTTTTAAGGTAGAAAATTAAAAAGCTGATTCCTTGGAATATGAGAAGTCTTTTGAGTAATCCTTGAGTAATTAAAGATTCTGCATCAAACTCCAGCAGTTAAAAACCTTTAATTACAGGACCATACCAGTATTTTGAATTTGAGCAACTATTCAGAGAATCTTTAGTAAAGTCTTCAAAAAATCCATCTTGCAGTGCATATTAAATTTGTGTTTGACCCATTTCTCTGACTGGGACAGCTGTCCTTCAAATTAGTCACTTAAATTCAGGAAAGTCTAAACTAGTGAATTAATAGAATCTACCTTCCAACAAGTAGGTTAGGTTATTTAAAAGGAAATCTATTAATTATGAATAGGAAAAAGATGGGTATGAAATTGTGGAATGCAGATTTAAGCACAAATATTAAAGGCCAGGATTGAGCAAGCATGTAAAAAGACATCTCTACTATCTATAGGAGAGTTCTTAGATTTACAGTTCCAGTTTTTATGTTTACTGAAATACAGATTTTTAAGTGTAAGCTATGAGTTCCTCCTGTCAAAGTTTATGACTTACAGTAGATGTTTACATGACTATCAGCAAAATAAAACTTTCACAATTTGGTACTTTTAGCAATCACACGCCTACACAAGCTGCAATAGCTTGAAATGCATTTCTTGTACGTGCCACAGTGCTGTTCTGAAGGAGAAATGCTCTTTTAAATCTGCTATATCTGATCAAACCCCACCCAGTCCAGCCCTTGTGAAGATGCTGTAGAGCTATCTCCTAAAAGGATATCTTTAATTAAAGAGAGGCCTGGCTCTGCAAAATGATCTCCTAACCCCTCAGGGCCAGAACAATGAGTGACAGGAAAGAAGCATCTCTATTTTGATATGGGGGACTCCAATGCAGAGGAAGGAAAAGTCTCATCAGGAGAGCTTCCATCTGCTTCAGGATGTACTGAAATTGAAAGAATTGCATGTGCCAAGGACACCCTTTACAGACGTTTGGCTGTGCTGTGTGAAGGGGTTTCTTTGTGTTGCTAGGCTTTACAATAGATTTCTATAAATCTGGTGGTCTAAGGGATTAGTAGAAATTCTGTTTATGATCAGCTTCTGATTTAATATCCTAACCCTATCCTTACTGAATTCTGGTCTAAGCCTCCTAGACTTCCTTTGCTGCTGCTGTTCCATGTTGGAAAGCATCAGTAACTAATCACTAAATGTTAATGACAATGATTTAGGATTACCATGATAGCACAAATGCTCCTTTGGAAATAGGTCACCCTGGCCTACCCTTTCACTTACCAGTGTAATTTGTGAGATCAGCATTGCTGACAATTGATTCAGAACTAAGTAGCTTTAAAAGGATGAACATTTTTCTCTTAGTTTGTGCATATGTTTTATTCAAACCCTGGGTAAGGTGTTCAATACACAGTGGATAGATTTATTGATGTAATTTTCTTTATGGTTTGCCTACAAAACTGGGACCTAAAATTCATATGGACTGAGTAGACCTAGAGCAATTACAATTTCGGGAGAAAATTATTTTTTGGAAAAAGGACTATTTGTTTAATTTTTTCAATACAAGCCTTTTCTGTTTTCAAAGTTGATTTCCTTTCCTATTGCACAATTCAGCCCGGAGATACTGTAACAACCCTCTAATTAAAAACAACCTGAATTGCCATGGAGACCAAAAAATAGAAGTAGCCCAAGTGAGGAACAAGCCAGGATGGGAACGTCAAGATAGCATTTCTGGAATTTTCATACATGTGAACAGAGCTAGGTGTGGCTGAGCCTCTGCTGTACACAGCCACACATCCATGGCCTGGGCTGTGTCAGCACAACTGTAACCAAGGAATTACAGGGTGTGATTATTGTGCTCTGCTCAACCACTTGTTAGGCCACACATGGAGCACTGTCCAGTTTTGGTCTCCCCTTTTCAAGAGACATTACAAACCTGGAAAGGATCCAGGAGGGAATTACCAGGATGATCAGAGGGTTCTAGAGCTTGAGGAATGAAGAAAAATGGAAGGAAATTAATTTGTTGAACCTAGAGGAAAGGGTGCTCAGGGGAGGGAATCTTCTCACAGTGTTGCAATACTGGAGGCAAGATGGAGGTTCTTTTGTCACTCTTCCTCATGAGGAGGATTAGACACTGGAAAAGGTTACCCAGAGAACTGGTGGAGTGTTTCTCATAGGAAATATTTAAGAGCTGTCTGCACAGAGCCCTGGATAACATGACCTAAAGCCCTATTTGCAACAGAAGATTAAACCAGATGATTTCCAGACTCTCTCCCACCCTGGGCTTTTTTTTGGTTCTATTGCTCAGGGGAGTAGCTCAGTCAGTGGCAAACCAGAGGGGATGGTCAAGTCCACTATGGGCTAAAGTTACTGAGTCTCTGAGCTCATCCTCATCCTTTCCCTTCATTTGTGTGTGTGCCTTTGCTGCCGGCAGATTCATGCATTTTAAGGTCACTGAAGTCACCCCCAGCACCCATCCCAGGGCTGGCCCTACAGCTGCTGCATTGCTGTCATGCAGCCTCAGTGCACTGCTCATGTGGGTTTAGGGAAACTTTGGCAGACTTCCCCAAAAGACACCAAAAGGTGCCTTTTATTTATTTTTTTTTTGGTCCTTTTGCTCAATAACTCCAATGGTCTCAGTGGGAAGATAGGAACCTTCTGTTTAAGAAATGCCAGCATTGTTTGCAAAATTTAGATGTCTGAATACTTTGTATAAGAGGCATCATACCCCTTTCAGTGGGGAGGTGTATTTTGCAAACTTAAACCTCCTAAACTTGTGACTTCTTCTTCTTCTTCTTCTCCTTCTTCTTCTTCTTCTTCTCCTTCTTCTTCTTCTTCTTCTCCTTCTTCTTCTTCTTCTTCTCCTTCTTCTTCTTCTTCTTCTCCTTCTTCTTCTTCTTCTTCTCCTTCTTCTTCTTCTTCTTCTCCTTCTTCTTCTTCTTCTTCTCCTTCTTCTTCTTCTTCTTCATCATCTTCTTCTTCTTCTTCGTCTTCGTCTTCTTCGTCTTCGTCGTCTTGGTCTTCGTCTTCTTCGTCTTCTTCGTCTTCATCTTCGTCTTCTTCGTCTTCGTCTTCTTCTTCGTCTTCTTCTTCTTCTTCTTCTTCTTCTTCTTCTTCTTCTTCATCATCTTCTTCTTCTTCTTCTTCTTCTCCTTCTTCTTCTTCTTCTTCTTCTTCTTCTTCTTCTTCTTCTTCTTCTTATCATTATGTTATTTCTTATGTCCTTGCTGAGTCTGATCAGCTGCTTTACAGCATACAAGTCTCAGAGACTGTATCTTCAAGGTAAATGGTGAGGATTATAGGAAATTTTACCCTTTCTGAAAATCTCAGTTGTCTCTTCTTAAATTATTCTGATAGCAGTCATCCAACCTGGCCAAGTATTTCTCATTCAGAAGGCATTTCACAGGCAGCTGCAGTCAAACACCTCTGCAAGAGGTGCTTCCAAACAAAAGTAGAGATTATAGCTGGAATTGCTGCAAGTGGAAGTTTGATTTGAAATTCTTAATCTTAAAAATTTAATGTGACGCTTTCACAGCCAAAATTTATGTAATGAATGTCAAAAATAGAAAAGAATACTGAAAAAAAATCCTCATTTCTTTTATCCTAAGGATATTTTAATGGGGATTAATAGTCTAAGTAAACATTCTAAGGCTCCTATTGAGCTTGTCCATCAGATTGGTTCTTGCCTTACCCAGGAAAGGATTTTAGAGCCTTATGTTACCATGAGGAAAATGTTAGGCCTACATCTGAGTGTCACTTGAATCTCCTGGTGTTGCCTTCCCACGTGCATTCTGGGGGACCTATTTTATCAGCACAGGAGTTGCTTGGAGGGGTTGTGACCAGAGCCTGGGCAGTGCAGTGGTACAAACACAGCTGCTTGGTTCACATATCCCAGTTCTATTCATGTATAGCAGATAGAAAACATGAATACCTTGCAACTTGCAGATATAAAGACTTACCTCCTTTTCTAAATTTAGTGACCAGCTGTCACATCAAAAACCTCAACCTTGAACACTTATGAGTTTTTCATCTTTCACTGATGCCTCAATATTTGAATAAAAAAGCTAATTTTGGTGTAAGATGATTAACAATATACAGCACAAGAGAAGAATAATAGGTAAAGTCATGTAAATGCTATAGTATTGACTCATTTATTGATTCCATTTTTCCAAGTGAGAGCAGTTGAAGGGCATTATGAACTATGGAGGCTGCCTATATTCAGAAGGTCATATTTATATTATTTTAAAACATTGCACTGGTAATCTTACAGTTCAAAGTTACCTAAGAAGAGCAGACATCTGAATTCCTTATGAACTTGGAATACAGAAGGTTTACAGACCAGCAGAGACAGGTTTCATGTCACTGTCATTTATTAGGACATACTATTGTATTTATTATATATCTGCACAAGAGTTTTATAGTCTTGATTTCTTTTTGATGCATAGGAGGATTGAAGACACAGAGAATGCAAGGATCTGTTTTGTTCCCCAGGTATGAATTATGTCTCAAGAAAAATTTGGACTATTGTTAAACACAGCAAGTAGGAAGATAGCAATAGAAACCAGGGTTGGTAGAGAAATGTCTAATAAATTATCAGGCTGGGCATCAACAAAATTTATGGCTGAAATGAAAAAAGTAAAAAATGTATAAAGATTTTTTCACTCGCATACTAATGAACTGTCAGTTCAATATATCTGCCATAGGATGTCTTTGGGATGTAGTGCAATGGTGGAGGAGAGACCAGGAACAGGTAGGAATAGATGGGAGTGTAAGGAAATACCACAAAACTGAGGAAGGGAATAATCCTGTATATTATTTTATTTTCTTGGAGGGAGAAAATATTAAATTCAAACTGAATTCCTTGCCAACAGGTCAGGCCAAATCTCATTCTTGCCATCTCATCTGACTTGTTTTGTTTCGAACAGATCACTTTCAAATGCCTTGAAAGAAAATAGGAATAAACACTTCTTGGTTTGTAAAGTGATACTTGTTAACTCTGGTGAAACTGTTAAATCAGAGGTGGTTTAACTCAAAATGGTGTGATTTACAAAAGACTCAGGATGATTCCTCATTAGAAAGATATTTAATTTCACAAGTATCCTGGAAGCTGGGACCACCTCTTTTGTGGTGAGGCAGACCCACATAAAGTAAGCAGAAGCAGATTTGTTTCAGAAAACTGAGGGCTTTGTGACACAACTGTCTTGCTTAAAACCTGTCTTAGGGTCATGTTATTACTGACAACCACCTCACATTTCTGGTATCACCCATGGATATGCTGGCAGTTCAAATAATTAGTTCCTTGTCTCCTTTCTAGTCCTCTTTCCCCATTTTGGTTCTGCATCTATTTTTCTCCATATGTCTTATCTGGGCAACTGCTGGCCTTTCTTTCAAGTTTATCTTTTCCTTCTCACTATTTCTATGAAATGCTTGATGGATCATTGCTTATGTGAACCCTTGTAATAATTTCTGAATGTACTGTAAGTTTATGAGATCCATAACAAAACAGTTCTTTGGCTCACTTTTCCAATTTCTGCCCTTTGAAGGTGAGCCTTTATCTTGTTCTTTGGCAAAGCTGTTCACAACCTGTTGACTTGTGAAGAGAAATTAATTCCTTTCTTTTTGATACTAACATTAAAAAAACCCCAAAAAACTAAAAAAAAAAAACAAAAAAAACCCCTCCCAAAACAACAAAAAGAAACTTGAAATCTGAAGATATAGCCATAAGAATTAGATGGACTCTCATTTGGGAAGCAGTAAAGATAAAGAAGTGATCTGGCTTCACACTGGAAGGAGGAGGAATTTTAATGCTTACTGACACAGGCCTTCCTACACCTAACAGCTTGGACACTTTTGTGAAATCTTTCAAAACAACAATGGCCATAAAAGGAAAAAGCCAGCTTGCAGACAATACCTTCTGTGACCTCAACACCCAAATCATAGCCCAGAAAACAAATGTTTCTTTACTCCTCAGATGTTCTCAGCAGAGTCGTAGAAATTAGCCAAGAACTTATGCTGAGGGCTAATGTCCTTTGGGGAACAAATCTTGCATTTCAGAAATCTGAGACAAAATTAATGATGTTACAAAACGTTATTATAATTACTCATGCAGAAATTGATTGATGCAGTATGTTTTGAAAGTTCCCATCATATTATTCATAACTGTCTTCTTTCAAAGAGCAATGAGATGTTCTGACTATACAGTTTTTCTCCTGGAAAGGAGTATTTTGTGTTTTGCAAGTTTTTTTTTTTTTAATTTATGCACATAACAATAACAGAAAAGGATAATTGCGGTTTAGAGTTACTGAAGTATGTCAGCTGGGTTGGGCTGCTTTACTTATTAGGGCTGTCTACACTGCAGAGAAACATATTTTGAAGTGCAAAGAGGTTCTGATATATTTCAGTGTATTTACTCTCTGTAAGCAATCCCAGCAGAACTTTATCAATCTGTTCACAACACTAAAATGCAATTTTAATATTGCATTATGAAGTCTCAGCAATCAGAAATGGGTCTTTTATCTTGTCTTAGAGGTGTATGCATTCATGTAAATCCCCATCCCCTTCTTTCACCCCTCTTTTGCTCTTAGTTTTTTCTTAAAGATTCATGTGTCTGTAGTAGTTATGGTTAGAGGGAGCTCAGTTTGATCAAAATGTTGCATTTTCTAGATTTTTTTTTTCCTAGATTTGCTTAGCTTTAGAAACTTTTCTGCATTGTTTTGTTGCCTAGAGGTGAACAGTAAGCCTGGAATGAAAACATTACCTGTTTTTTCCAGAGTCTGAGGCAGACTTATACTAAAGACAGCTTCACCTGTGAATACTCTTTATGGTGCACTAAACTGGCAATAACTCCCTCTGGGATAATTTGATCTTCTGTTGATGAGGGCATTCTTAGTACCTCTGCAGAGAACCTCTCTCTCTCAGCTAGTGCTCTGGAGTTGCTGTGGTTTTGCTTTGTTTTGTGGACACATCCCACTCAAAATAATGATATATTTCAATGACTATATCCCAATTATCTTTTTGCGTTTTGGGTACTCCAAATAATTTAGTACCTAGGTGTCACAATATTTTTCGTGAATGTTTCTTGCAGCTACATTTTTATGAAGAAGAGAATACTAGTCCTGTGTTAGATGGAGAACTAGACTATAAAGGATCCAGTAACATTACACAGTGCTGCAGAACAGTCCTGAGATCCCCAGATAGCTCTACTAAATGGTCTTCTGGATCAATGCAACATAAAGCTATTAGAAATACCAGCTGGGGTCTGGGAAATGACACAGTTGTCTTGTTGTAGCCCTACTACTGGACTCATCAGCACTATTTATCAAAAGAAGACAGCTATTATAGCTTCAGGTTTGGAGTTTGAGGCTCTCAGCAGTGAGGATTCTCCTGGTGGCTCTGGTTCCCTGAAGGATCAAGGTGCAGAGCATGTGGACTCCCCTTTGGGATAGCTTTGGAACACAGAGAAGGAAAGCAAATTGACCAAGAGCACAGAAGCTCTCCAAAATAGCAACTTAGCATTCTAGGCTCGGCTTGACCAATTTGCCCAAAGTTACCCCAGGAATTTCGGGAGCTGCATTCCCTCTCCTCTGTGCCAGCCCTAAGGGCAGACGTAGCAGAACACTGCTGTTACTGTGTGCTGTGTCCCTTGCTCTCTGTGCCTCGTGTGCAAGGTATGTTACTCATCCTACTGCTGTGTGGCTCTTTGCACTTGTGTGCTTTCCTGGTGTTAACAGGATTGCCTGGAAAGAGAAACAATGCCAGGATTTTCAAGAATCCCAGCCAGGACACAGGGGAGTTGGAGGGAACATTTCCTCTGTTGTATGTCATGGAGTTTAATGCTCAGCTCTGATGGTCTGGTGTTCAGGCTCCACATTTGCCACTCAGGGTAGTGAAGCAACACTCTGGTTCAGATTCCAGCTACAGTATGAAAATTTTAGCATCTTTCCAAAATTATAGGAATGTAGAAAAATAGGGTTGGAAGAAGCCTCAAGAAATCATTTAGGCTATCCCCCTGACAAAATCTGTTTGTTCCATGATCTTCCTGACAGCATTAGAAATTATTAGGTAATAGCCTGAAACAAAACTAATCAAAAAAAAAAAAAAAAAAAAAAAAAAAAAAAAAAAAAAAAAAAAAAAGGCTGATTTACAGTCTTTGCCCTTATGCAGAAGCCAGCAGAAAACATCCAATTTTCTCTCTTAACATTACATTAAGATTTAGGCTGACACAATCCTTTATAATCAGTGTGGGTGGGCAGTTGCTGGCAAAGCAGGGTTAGATCCAGAAAGGAATGACTCTCTAGTGGGAATGAGCCTTTTACCTCTTAGCCCACAACGTGGTGTGCTTGACTGAGTAGCTTTCTTCTAATGAATTAAACTTTCTCTACCTCATAAATCACATAAATCACATATTTCCACATTGCTGTCAGTATGAGAAGTCAAACTGAGGTTAATGTATGAATGATTAGCCCATAGCTGGCCATAGGATGGAGAACTGTGATTTAGAGCTGCTCAGGCTCCTGGATTTTAAAGTAAAAATACCAATAGTCTAAAGTTTCCTAGTTTAATTTAACAAGAATTCTCTAGAAGAGCTAAGAACATATCATTCCAGAAAGCGTGTGCTGCAAATGAACTTGAGCTGCATTGGGAAAGATGAAGCACAGTTCATTTTAATTCCTTTTTGTCTCTGTGCTTTCTTATTTTAAGGACTATATCTGGGGCTTGCAGACATGATATATTTCTGATAATAATAACTATTCATTGAACATGGACTTTAAATAGCACTCATAACTTTATGATGAAAAAGCTGTATTAAGGATTTTAGAGGGACAGGAGTAGAGGATTGTCACTGCTGAGTCAGGCTACAACACACATATCCACTGACAACTTCAGGAAAGACAAAAGGCTCTTTAATTGAGCAAGGCTTCTTTTATAGAGCCTTTCCCACTCGTGCTATATCCCCATTGGCTTCTAAGTTAACACCCCTCACACTATTGGCCTCATGCTACTGACACCCATCTAAAAAACAATTCTAAGGGAATAGCAGCCTCCCTTCAGCAGCTGTGTGTTTGTTCATCTATTGTTTATGCTTCTTGCTTCTCCTTGATGCTGAGTTTCTCAAGGGTATTCGACAACATTGCCCAAGTCGATGTCTGAGAAACTTTCTGACCAGCTGTGGCTTCCTCAGAGGCTGAGAGGAATAATTAGAATAGTCACTCCTACACCTTTGAAAATTCAATTCATGCCAGCTGGGGATCTGCACATTTCCCTTTCTCTGAAGAGCATGAGGATAAACTGGCAGCAAAATTGCAACATCTCTGGTAGTCTTTGTGTTCCAGGAACATGCATAGATGGTAGGTGTTCTTCTTCACCATGAACATGCATTGACATTTATATCAGAGATAAGGTGTAACATCTGGGTGGGAATGTACAGCAGCTGTACTGTTTATTTAAAGTCATACTAGGCCTGGAGTATACAACATACCAAATTTTATAGTACTGTAAACAAATGCCAAAAAGATTTAAATAATTATATTTCATTCTTTGCAGGCAGAAAAAGCATTCTTCCTAAAGATTTGGAAGTCCAAGAAATTATATCCTTTACTTAACACCTTAGAGATTTCTCTAAGCTAGATTTCTAATATGAAAATCTTTTTTTCCTTGTAGTACAGACAAAAAATGAAATGCAGCTGTCACAGTGGAGTAATTTAGACACAGAGCACCCTGCTTGTCTTGGAATAGTTTGTTGTACCTTCCTCAAATTTATTTGCTATTTTAATGCTATAGGTATGGTGAGTTAGGGAGGTTTCCCTAAGGGGATATTACAGGCATAATTATGTTTCAGTGTGAAGAGGATGGAAAGCAGCTGTGGTAAATGGCAGTAAATTAGTGTTACAATTTCTATCAAATATTTTCAAAGTAAAGCCTTCTTTAATATGCTTGGAGAAATGCAGGCAAGAGCTTCTGGATTTCTTTGTGGCACAGATTTACCTCAAGGGGAAAGGAACAAGTCCAGTTACTGGAACACCTGTTCCATTTTATAAGCTCAGGAAGGGCTGGAAAGAAAAGTTGTCTAGAGTTTCAAGCAGTCATTTCAGCCTAGATTTCTGTTCAGAATTACACATAAATTACCACTATGTCTGGAAGCTGATGAGAAAAATGAATCACCAATGTGAAATCCTTACCTCTTGGTTAAATAATTCTTCTGAAATAGATTAAGATGTTGCACACACTGGATGCTTTGCCTTTCTAGGGCTTGTGCTTTATTATTTGTTGAATCTCCTGCACTATAGCAAAGTGACTATAGAGTTTCCTGACACTGTGATCTCTGCTCACCAGAGTATAAGACCCTGCATACTTTTCCTGTGATATAAAGAGTGGAGCTATAAATAAGCAAAAGCTAACATTATGGGGAGGGCTTGTAAGGTATTACTATCTTTGGAATTTAGGCCATTATAAAACTGGTTTGAAAAAGATATCTGTAGGGGTTTTTCTGGAAAACAATATGGCCAGTCAAAAACTGACTTTTTTTTTTTTCCCCTTTTCCTTGCTCACTTCACTGAATTGTAAGATTAGACACACATCCCCAGATCATTCATGTCTGGAACATCAAAGTCACACTCCAACTCCCTTATTAGGTAACCTCTGGATTTTGCCAATCATCAGCTTCCAGAAGCAGAATCTTTCTCAGGAATCCTCAGGGGAGTCAAAGTGGGAAATTTGGTGGTTTGGTTTTGCTTTAATGTGAAAGGTTGCATTATCTGGCCTGTAAGTACAGGGGGCTGTTGCTAAAGCAGTAAAGTCTGGTGGGGCAGTGTGGGGTAAGGTGCTCTTTGGCACTGCAAACGCTGGGAAATGATGGGCAGAGGGGATATTGCATCCGTGTAATGAAAAGAGCACAAAAAAAAGCATGCAAGGATTCATTTCCAGATTGATTTGCCAAATCTCTTCTGATTAAATATTTCCTCACTAAACCTTTTCTCCACCTGTTTCTCTGCAAGCCTTTAAATATCACCAGTTTCACTTTGAAATAGCCAGTGAGCTGGTTTCTTGTCCACATGCAAGTCTCTAGGAGGAAGAGAACAAACTGATCATTTACAAGTGCTAAATCTGATCTGACTCTCCAAGTCTCCTTACCTTGCATAGTTTAAAAACTAATACATAATACTAAACATAGTTTAAAACACAAATCTAAGAATATTTTTTGTGTAAATCATTAGTGCAAAGAAATACAGAGCAGTAAGAAATGAAATAGACAATCAGAATGCCTGATTTCCCTCTTTTCATAAGGAAGATAAAAGTACTTGTGGCACTTTAACATAGAATGAGACATAAAGTAAGGTGGAACTCCTTTGATTCTTTTTACTGAAATACAGATTTATTAGATTCATATTTAGCTTCAGGCAGTGAAAATATAACCACTCAAGGTGGAATAAATGCAATATTAAGAAATAAAATTGTTCCTGGCATGCTAAGATTATATTTAGTGTTGGATTGACAGTTAGTTTTGGCTTCTAGTCATATTTAATAACTTTTTTTTATCCTCATCTTTGCAGGTAATTTAAATTCATAAAGCATGGTACTGATGTGACAAAAGAATGCAGAAAAATACCTATAATGTGTTCTTCATTAAATTAACACATTAAAATAAAATATAGACATCTGTGCACTTTAAAGTAATTTAATTAGACCTTTTTGCATTGTTGTAGTGGTTTCATGTTGACCTGCTCGCACATGACATGACAATTGTATTTATATTATTTTCTAGTTTTAATTTGTGAGGGGACAGAAATAGATGATCAAAATCTTTTAATCAGCAGCACGAGCCAGTATCAGTTCCTTCATCGTCGGGATTATTTAAATTTTCCAGGTTACCTGTGGTGCCTGTGCTGAAGAATCGCACATTTTGTCTGAGCCACACGCAAGGGAACTGAACGTGGGTTTTTGTTGTGAGCTTTCCAAAACAAACTGAATAAACTTGAAAAAGCAGAGGCACAGGTACTGACTGTAACACGACACTATTGAGGTCAGGAGGGGTTGACTGTGCATTTTTTCCAAACCGGAGACCAATTTTTTTTTCTCTTTTATTTTCCAATACCCTTCTTATAATTGACATTTTACGCTTCCTGTTTTCTCCTGAGCCCACTAAAATAATTCTCCTCGGTCCCTCGAAACCATTTTTCACCCAGGAGCTAAATCACACTGGACAAGAGCGAAGGAGGAAGAGAAGTGGCAGAGGGCACATGGCTGTGCTGGCCACAGGGGTGTCCTCCTGCCCAGCCCCTCCTGGCCCTTCCCTGCCTCCTCCAGCAGGGAGAAGGTGCAGTGCTCAGCCCAGGGGCTCCCTGCTGGGAAGGTAGGAGAGCATCCCGAGACACCGAGCCCCGCCTCACGGAAGGATTGCAAATTTCCAAGGCAGTGCAGTGCTCTTGGGACTCTGTCATTGGAACCCCGGTCTGTTCTGCCATCGGCCCCACAGCTGTTCCTCCCACTCAGGTGTTTCCAATCGCCCTGAAAATGACCCCTCACAGCACATTAATTACCTGCTGGGAGGACCTGCTTGTCCCCCTCACACAGGGACGAGTCGCTGGTGGAGAAAGAGCCGGGGAATGGCTGGGGCACAGCAGAAAAAGAAAGAAAGTGAATATATTTTGCAGCTGATATTACTGGTAAGGAGATTAAAAAGTGGAGCTGGATGCTTGGGATGGGGTGCTGAAGCATTTGTTCAAGCAGTCATATCTCACCAAAGTAAGAGATTTGTGTGCACTGGTATAAGTGGAATTACTCCAAAACAACGTTTTTTGAAAAGCTGATGTACTTCTTTTACTTATTTTTCAGAATTGAGGTTGGAGGGTTTCAGTGAGTTCTCCATATGCTATCGAAATTTGAAAAATTCTTTCTCATATGTTCCCTTCCCCTTCAAATTTTGCTGAAGTAAAAATGACTAAGATGAATCCTTGGAAATACTTAGATGTGTAATTTTGCCCACTTTTCTTTAGAAATAAATCCTTGCTTTTAAAGAAGGAAACATGAAGTGTTTAAAGGTAAATTCTTGCTTAGTGCTCAGGCTCAAAATTTTAGATTAAGAAACAGCTCTGTTTGCTTTTCTATTTAAATGTTTCTATGTGTCCCTAATTGTGCTGGTATGGTTAGTATGTCATAAAATTCTTGAGGCTACAGCAGTGAGGGGTGGAGCTGCACAGTGGTGAACAGATGAAAAGCTCAGAGACTGTAAGTTGATCTCATTTTTTAGGCAGCTGAACCTCTGAGTACTGAAACTACATATTCAAGTCCTACTGTTTGTATGAATGTACACTGATCCTGAGAGATGTGTTTAAAAATTTACTGTTCTTTTTTTTTTGTTGTTGTTGAAAAACAGTACCAGAATCTCTTGTGTTATTTGCCACAATGGCTTACATTTCTAAAATTAAATGTGCTTAAGCCTAGGAGTTTCCTTATTACCTCTCTTTCTTCCTATTTTTTGTTTGCTGGCATGTGTGGGAATTTTTGCAGTATGTTTTTGGTGGGCTTTTTGTGGAACACCAATAATCTGCATGGACTAGAAAGCAGTAAAGATAAAACCAATGGCCATAGGAGCACACCCTGCAGTTCCTCTGGCTCTACCATCCCCTTGCTTTCTGTTTACCCTGCATTTTTAATGGTGTGGTGCTAAAATGAGGGTATAATTATGAGAAGTGTGCAGGTGCTAATTCCTCTGGTCTCTGCATCTCAATGAAGCTGACCTGGCCCCTAATTGTAAATCATTCCCCTTTGTGCTGCTGAAGCCATTGAAATAAGAGGTAACTATTTTTTGTCTTTGTAAGACTTTCCCACCTTAGTTTTGGTGGGAGACTTCATTTGCTGTTTTTCCTGAGCAGGACCAAAGGTGTAAACCCTGTTTGTTCTGGCAGAAATTGGATCCCAAACATGTTTGAGGTGTTCAAGAGATTGCCTGCTGCACCACATCTTACTGTGTGTAGCCTGACATGATTGCTGTTGTGGGTTTAGAGGACTGCAAATAGCAGTAGTTCTACATGGAAAACATTTTATTGTCAACACACACGTGTTTTCTGAATCACTTGAAAGTTTCATGAAAACTGCATGTTTTACTTGTCAAGCTGCAAGTCTTTTGATATCTGCTTTTCTTAATGAATTTAAATGAGGGTTGATAGTCAAGCTGGCTGTGAATCACCCCTAAGCTATCAACCTAGTCATTCTTGCCAGTGTTTAGCCATGAAAGTTTTAAGGGCCAAATTGATTACCAGCTTTACATGCTCTGTTCAGTCATAGGCAGGAATTTGTTGGTTTTGTCTGAGTTTATGAGTTCTTAATTAATTTTTAATATCTGTAACTGAATCAGTCAATGTTATCACTAATAAAAATCTGGAGCCGAAGGAATCTGAAATCTCCATAATTAATGTTTATGCATCCTCATCTTGTTCCATTTCTTTTTTGCTCCTTGAACTTCTTTTATCTCTCTAATAGTTTATTTCTTTTTCATTCTGTTTCCTAACTGCTTTAGTATTCCCACCCTTCTATTTTTCACTTTGGTTACTTATCCTCTTTTCTGTCTTACTGTAGAACTGAGCATCCATAGAAGAGTTGCATTTCTGTACCATTTTTCACCTCCTGCTCTGGTTTCTCCTACTGTAGCTTGGTGTGGATGCTTATGTACATCAGGACCCTGCTAATGTGATAACATGTGCTGATTCAAAAGCTCAGGATCAGCTTTCCATGGTCCCAATTGGTTTTAATGGAAGAACAAGTTACTGCTGTGGCATTGCTTTCCAATGATTCCTGCTGGTATATGGATCCAGCAGCCTTAGTTGCCAGTGTAATTTACAAGAAAAGTGCCTTTTGTCAGAAAACTGGCACAACAAAAGTTTGGAACTGTTCTGTTCTAATCCCATGTCTCTGGTAACCCAGTAATTATGAGATCCAGCAGATATCCTGGCCCTTGTGGTCAAGAGAGGTCAGACTTCTTCCAGATTAGGGATATGTATGAAATTATACTCATTGGAAAATCAATATCTCATGTATTGTAAATACAGCCTTCTTTCCTCCTGCCTGACTCCAGCAACAGGAACTGTTTTTGGAAGGTTTGTGTCAGGCCAAGTGCTAGGTTGTTACATGGCTTTGCATTTTGTCTGGTCTTTGAGTAGCTCTTAGTTCAAGAAGTCGATTCTTTCTAGCACAAGCAGCTGTTGATGGAAAAGATGACACTGTGATTTGGAGAACTGTATGAAATGGACTGTGTCCCTGGTGACATGCAACTTTCAAGAAATGTCATATGTTAGAAATAATTTCATTGCAGAATTAAGGTTCTCTGGAATATAATTCCCTGGAATCTCTGGATTTTTCATTCCTAACAGATGGAACTGCACCTGGTAGTGTGTAATATAAGTGGTCCCACTCTAAAGAATGGGAGATTGAGGTAGTGAGTGAAGGCCTGTCCCATGACAGAGTATCTTGGGGAAGAGCTATGTAACTTGAATAAGTTTGAACAATTTATGAGTAGAACTACCAAAACAACCAAACCTTTGCCTTAAAGGCTGTCTGGATGAGTCTAATACTTATACTGGAGTTTTAAATCTTTGCGATGATCAAGTCATGTTTATAAAGTTCATTAAAGAATCTGCTCCCTTTCAGCTTCAGTGTTTTGGTTGACATGCTCTTGTTTATCACAGCTGAGTTTGACCATATACAAGGATTGCCAGCCAGCTATTTCAGCTTCTAGGAAAAGCTCAAGTTTTCCTCTCATGTTCACTGTCACGTCAATGGTGACAGATGCCATCTTTTCCATACTCATTTTGAAATCATGTGACCACAGAGTCTAATTTTCATAAGGAATATTTGCCTTCAACAAATGTCAGACTGACCGAAAAATGTTTTTATTCTGTACTTTCCTCTCAGCTTCATTTTGTCAAGCTGGCAGGATAAGCACTATTTCAGTGGCAATTAGACCAGCATAAATCATTGGCCTGACTTTTTATATTCCCTGATGAACACTTGGAGGAAAAGAAGGTTAGACATGGAGCAGTGAGGGCTGACTGCTCCCTGAGAGAGGGAGAGCCTGGAGCTGAGGGGGATAGAGGAGACAGCAGTGCCCAGGGGAGGGGAACCAGGGGTGAGCACATCCTTGGGGTGAGCCTGGAGCTGAGGGGGATAGAGGAGACAGCAGTGCCCAGGGGAGGGGAACCAGGGGTGAGCACATCCTTGGGGTGACCAGGCTGGGCCCTGGGGCACAGTGGGCTGGATGAACAGGGGCTGGGAGGTGCAGGCCAGGTCGGGGCTGATGGCAGGGGCTCAGCTGGGAAGCAGCTCCCACGGGAAGGGGCTCTGGCCCGGGCTGTGCAGGCAGGGAAGGGAGGGGGCCAGCTGGACAGGCTGCAGCTGCAGCACTCCCTGCCTGGCCCCCAGCCCAGGCAGACAAGCCTCCTCAGCAGACCCTCTTAGGGCCCTTGTGCACTCTTTACAGTCTTTAAACTTGGGAGAGTTGTTGAATGCTGGTATATTTGCTTATTCCATTCTCTGGTAAGGTTTCTAAATCTGTATGTAGCATCTCGATTTTTTTTTTTTTTCTTTAGACTACTGGAGGCTGAAAATCCTTGACAAAATCCTGCAGATTGCTATGTGTGCTCCTGGGACTTGGACTTTCCTTTTCTGTTTTATCTCTTCCAAGTATCGTTGCTATTATTTTCCTGGTGCACTGATACTTGAAGCATTGTCACCTGAGGCATGGTCTGTGCCAAATGACATATGTAATTTATCTTTTGTTTATTCTGTGCTGTTCCATTTTATTGATATTTAGTAGGGCCATCTGTGGGAAATGTCACCAGCTGTGCAGAGTAACAAAGCTGTAATGTAGAACTTGTTTTCTCCCTTGTGTTCTGCTTAGTTCCATGAGATGCCTTTCTTGTAGCAAAGCTGTCTTTAAAATGTTGTGATCACAGTTCTCCTTGCTTCTGGAATGACAGAGGAAGTGTTTTTGTAGAACTTTGTAAATTGAATGTCTGAATTAATTTAGAGTGAAAGCAGCACACCAAGAAAGAAGGCTTTATATTTTTTAACCCTGTACATTATAGGCTTTTAATTATACAAGTTACTCTGGCATAAATAAGTGGGGGTAAGAAAATGGGGTGAATATGGGTAGGCTCTGTGAGCACCAGGGAAGGCTGCTGAAGCCAAGCATTTCAACTTCTACCTGCTGGGTGCCTGGGTCTTGAATTTTGAAGCATTTAGTGCTGGTACCACTTTAAAGTACTCTTTCCACCTAGCAACTCTGCCCTTGCTGCATCCTCTGTGGCATGGTGTGACAACCCTTCTGTCAAAGCCAACTGGCTTAGGGGGAGCATGGGCTGTGTGGAGAGCAGGAGTACCTTGTGATGGTTTCCCTACTGTTTCCTGTTGTGAAACCACGTGTCTGGAATTCGCCAAATTAACCATGGAAGCACTTATTGTATGCTTTGCATGGGAAGACCATATCAGAGGCCAGCCATAGATTCTTAATAATATTTCTGATGTGGAAAAAAAAAAAGTTTAGGTAGGAGAAATGTAAAGAATCAATCAGAAAGTCTTCTAATTTAGCTTTCTAAATCTTTTTACTTTTACTTAGCCTGATGTTTTAAAAGTGACTGTCACATTGCTTACAAAAGTAAATAGTGCAGCAGTTAAAATAAATTTCTATTCCCTGCTTGTTTTAGTCTTCTCCACAACAGCTGGTATTTGTTGTAACTACAGAACTTGTGTTAAAACAATTTGAATCTGTCACCTGTCATTCTTATTTTTTCCTTCCACATTGCACACATGATTTCTTTTTTTCTTGATACAAACACTAAATTTTCTGGATTATATTTCTCCTTGTGTCATATAAGGCTGGTAACTCCCTGAGATTGTATTTCTTGTGCAAAGTGAGACAGAATCATACCCTGCCACAGAACAATCAATTGACCGTATTTTACTTGCATTTTACTACTGGCATAAATTCTCATGCTGTCTGTTAAAAAGCTGATTTATTAAGGCTATAAGGTTCTTTAAAAGAGGCTGTTTGGAAGCTTTCAGTAACTCAGTGCGCAGCACTTGATACAATTGTCAGTCCTTTTATCTGCATAAACAATTTGATGACTAGAAGGGTGAGACAAATGGGGATTTAGCCCTGCAGTTCCAAGTTCCTTTGCTATTGTTGGCTCCCTGACAGAATAGCATGGAGTAAACATGCAGGATTTCTCTCCTTCTTCCTGGCATTTGATAAAAGTGGTTCCAAACTGATATTTGTAGCTAGCAAGCATTCAATGACCCACTGGAATTCCTAAATTTGTATGCAGTGGCCTATGACATTCTTAATGGAGAAGCGGTGTGGATTTACTGGGACTAACTGTGTTGGAGAGGGTGATTACTGCCTGTTAATTTTACTCTGAACTTATCTAAGCATTTTTAAAGGTCAACATAAAACAAGAAAGTCTATTGCAGTAAAGGAAATCTATTTCATGTTTCTACCACATGCATAAATCTTTTTCTTAGTGTATGAAAAAAATAATGTGTCCTACCATAAAGATAAGCTAGCTTTATGATTTTCAACTTTTGTGGAGTATTTTTAGAGCACCAGCATTATACAAAAACATTAGAGAAAATGAAGCTAGAAATGAGTTCTGTAGCTCTGTCATGAGTTGATGCCAGTAAAGTCTTGAAGAAGTTTGCTTAACAATTGAGTCCTGATCCCAGGGCTGTAAGCAGGAAAGGGCAGGCAAAAGTTTCTTTGGTCAGCTGGAGCCCCAACTGTGTTTGAAAGCAATGAACAGTTTCTCTGTCTCTGCATGGATGGTACTTTAATTATAAAATATCTAAAAGGTGAGAACTTCCCAAAAATGCCTGAAAGTATCATTGGTGGTCTATTGGATTGTTTTATCCTAGGTTTTGAAGCATGTATGGCATTGAAGGATAACTTTGATGTGGATTTTACAGAAAGTGTGTGCTCCTCTTTTCTAGTCATTGCTTACTGGAATCAAGTGAAATTAATACAGGTATTTAAAATGCTTTTCCTAGACCAGTGTTTTGGATGGTGACAGAGACAGTTTTGGAAATGAGTAATTGTGTGTTTCAGAAAGCACCTTAACTGAAACAGGACTATAAATGTTGTGCTGCAGAGTTTTTATTCTGGCTACATTTGCATGACCAAATCTAGAAGAATGTCCCTGCATGGCCTTCTGTCACCCTGTTCTTAGAAGAGCTAAATCCAACATCCCAGGTATTTTTAGTTTCTAGGGTTATATTAGTCCTGATTTCCTAATTAGCTTTATTACCAGAAGGTAAGATGTTTCTGTACCACCAACTTCTAAGATACACAGTCCAAGCTCTCACTGAGAATTCTTCAATTCTCCCAGTATCAATGTGTCTTCTGCAGAAACGGGGTTGCAGAGTGGTGATAAATATTGTTTTGGATTTCATTTGAAGATCAAAGTTTAATAGTGCAGGTAATTAAGATGACTGTCAAAAAAAAAAAAAATACATTTCTGGAGTCTTCCTGCCCTTCCCTTAAAACAAGTAACATCTGCTACTAGGTTTGCAGTGTCACTCCTAAGTTCTATCTTGGGGTAAAAATGACAAGTAAAAATTCAAACATCCACAAGTTAATCCTTGACAATGTCACTAATTACAGGATGATTGAGAAACTACTGCCATCTCAAAAATTGTATTCATTTTTTCCCCCTTTTTATAGCACTGATAGTGTTAAAGAAATTGATCTTTCTTTTGAAAGTCTTATGTTTGCTGGCATGAAAACTTGGGAAATTTTTGCACCTGTGGAGTTTCAGTTCCTGAATTGCTTGTGAGCAAATTGGGGCCAGATTTTCCCCCTGTGTATTCTTGCTATCTAGGCAAGGTGGGCTAATAAGCAGACAGGACCTACCCTGGTTCTGTGTGAATTATCCAAGCTTTTGTCACTTTGTTATTCATCTTTGGGAGTGTCTTTCTCTGTGTAAACCCTGCCTATGTTCAGGCAAGACTTTGCAGTCACAGCTTCAAAAAGTCAGAGAATACAAGAATCTATTCTGTCTGCTCAACAATTTAAATTTTGTATTCTTTCTCTCTTGTAAGTTGAGATCACTTCCTAAGTTGGCATTGCCTCATTCATTGAACCTTGGGTAACCTTCCTTCTTAATTAACTTTGAGAAAGCATGTAAGCGTAAGCCTACAGATTAATTTTTATTTCTGTGTGTACTTTACTGTCTGCCAGGAGAAACATTTAATTTCCTGGTGACAGGAAGTCCTCTTTCAGCAAAGAATCCCATTCTTTCTGCTGTTATTGTGAGGTCCAACGCTTAATTACTTTCCAAAATGTGAACAAACAAGGAAACTCTGTGAATTTGAATAAAATAAATAGAGGAAATATTGTCAGTCACCAGCTTGTATTCTTTGCACAAATGCGATTATCTAGACTGAAAGGCAAATAGCATTGCTAGAACTTGTAAAATACTGTCTTGAAGAGCCATAAATGTCTCTTATTCTTCCAAAAGAGATAAACAATCTCAGAAGCACGTGTGAGTCTAAGTGTGTTAAAGCTTCCAGAGAGTTGCTGTTTGTCAGTAGGGTGTCTGATGTCTCTTGACTTCTGCCAAAGTGTAAAATTGGAGGCTGGCTCTGTGTCAGCTTCTGCTGACAGCATCTGCCACGGCTTCCTATAGATAGTAGCCAGTCAAGCCTCTGTAACATAAGCTGTTGCCCAATAAAAAGTGCAATCCCTTCCTGCCAGTGCCAGCTCTGACAATCTAGCAATGTGAGCCAGCCCTAAGCTTTGCCTTTTGCCCTTAACAAAGGTTCATGTCTCATCCTTCATTTGTGTGGGGCTCCCAGATCCTGCCTTTGCTGCTTGTACCCTGCTTCTCTGCTTTGTTGCCACTTGGATGACATGTGCAGGAGTTTTTAAGGCCAATAACTTATAACAAACTCAACGTTTTTAATTGTTAGAAGCACATTGTTACATTTTTCAGTATGAGGTTGCAACTTAGCTATTGATGTGGCTTTCTTCTAGAGGGAAATCTTATTTTTCAGTCAAAAGTAATTTTTTTCCCCCAATTGTGCTTTTATGCAGAAGCTATAAGAAGTAGAAATGATGAACTCAAGCAAAATATGAAACTAATTGTATTGTACTCTTAAAACAACTGGAGTCCTGCTTGGAGACAAATTAAAACAGAATTAGTGCTACATTTTAAGCCTCAGCTCTTTTACACAGGTCTTTTCATTTGAAAAGTTTTCCCATTTTGTCTTTCTATGCCTGAACGAAAGGGTGACTAAACACTAAGTTTTTTGTCTTTGGCCTGAATATAGAACTATTTTTCACACATTGCTTTACTGAAAAGTGGTACAAAACAAATTAATGGAAGCAGTGCCTCAACTGGAGTAATCTCCAGGATCTGTGCTGGCAGCTGAGGAGCTGGCACAGTGGGCTGACCTCTGTGAATATTAGTGGGAGCATTCTCTTGAGTGCAGCAAAGGGGCTGCCATACCATGGGGAATAGACATTAACAGCATGCAGGAAAAGACTGGTGATGGCAGGAGGTCCATGGAAACATTAAAATGTCGTAGCTAATCAGATTTTGAGAATAGGCTCCTCTGTGTTGGGTGTCAGGAGTTTGTCTTGAGCTGTTTGGCATTGGTAAGTAAGGTCTCCTCTGGCAATTTTTAGGCACACAAAAAACAAAGGGGAAAATGGTAGGCTTGCTGTCAGCAAATTGTTGCTTTAGTCATGCTTTGTCATTCACCTTCTCCTTCATAACAGCCCACTGTGAATGGGCAGAACTTGATTTTAAATGGAGAAAACAAAAAAAAAATGTTCCCACCTAGCTTTTGACTGCCCCTATTGGGAATAGATAGGCTGAGTGGGCATGGCCATGACACACTGCCCTCTCAGATTCAAGATAACAGGTTTTATTAACCATTGCTCATGTTGGATGCAAGGGAATTATTGAAACACTAAATAAAGATTATTTATTCATGATGGGTAAATAAAAGGTTGATGTTAAGGGACTCATTGATTTAAAAGAAATGCTGGAGTTTTTGAGGTCAGACTTTCAAGGTAGAATTGATGGAATTATATAAATGCTGAATATTGGTCAAAAAATTGAGTCTTGTGGATTTCATCAACTGTGTGCTGAAAAAGGATGTTGCCTAATTCTTTAGTGTGGAGAGGCAAGTGCCATGTTATCTAGGGGAGAGTTAATGTGCAAAGCTGTAACATGAGCTCCTGATATCCACTTGGATAGTATAAAGCAAAATGCACGTGATTTGAGTAGATTTTCAATAGTTATTTTAAGCATTTCTTCGCTTGAACACGTTTGTTTTAGCCATTCCTTTGGATGCATTCAAACCTTTTCACCCTTGTGCTTCTGAAGTACATTGTGACTACAAATGCTGCATTGAATCCGTGGAGGAATATCCATTCTTTGTTTCTACAATGAAAGAAATCAAAGCGCTTTTTTTTGGTTTGTTTGTTTGTTTGTTTTTGTGGAGAGGGAACAATGAAGAGGACTTATCTGTTTGCATGTCCAGGCTTGAATGGCCAATGAAAAACATTCTCAGGCATGGAAGCAGCTGGTAATTGATAAACATTGTGTTCCAAATTTCTCATTTTGATCCATAGAATTATTTTTCCACAGTTCTCCATAGTCAGAGGAGTTATTGCTGGGGTTAGGAGTTGATTGCAATTTGAAATATATAATATCTATTGTCAATCTTTTACTATTTAATTAAATTGTAAAAACTGAAGGATGCCTGATTGCCAGGTGTGCCATGATAAAGACAGATTAGCCTGAAGTGGCTTTACTGAAAAGAGAATTCAAATCAATATCATCTCATTTTGATCTCCTATTATGTTATTTGTTCTGGTCACATTTCCAGTGTTTCACGGAAAAATCAATTTATATATTTACTGTTCCAAAGTAGGAAATAAAATTTTAGAGATATTGTAGAAGTTATGATTATTATAATGATCTAGAAATTCCATTATTGCACAGGAGAGTCTGAATGTCTGCTTCTAAGTTCAACTAAAAATTAAAGTTTCTATCATAGGTCTCCTTTAACCAGTAAAGGGACTATAATGAGAAAACGGGTGGATGTTAATTAAGATACACTAGATGAGTTAGGTGGAAAAGTAAAATGCCTCATGTAGGAAAAGGTATCTCTGAAGTACAAAGCATTCTTGGATACTACAGGAGTAATTTTGTTTTACATTTCTGCAATAAATGATTTTTTTTTTCTTACTGGAGTTTTGTTATTAGAGAAATAACTGTTAAGAAGTTGCTCCTGGGATCTGAAGCCCGGACTATTTAAGGCAGTAGTTCCCAAAGTTCAAAAAGGTAGAAAGAATAGTGTCCCACTTGAAATGAAAGCCTCAGTGTAATGTAGATGCTGTATATTTTAATTTACATTCTGAAGGGATTGTCTAAACCACTTATGGGCCTGGCCATAACAGTATATCAAATATACAGTGCTCAAAAATCCCAGTGTAGGTGAACACCCAAGCAACAACTTCTTCTTTGACTATTTGACTTTTTCAGATCCATGTATTTAGGCTGGGTGTCCCTTGAGAAAGAGGTTTTCATTAGTATTTCCTGCTTTGAGAAATACTGGAAGTTTTGAGCCTTTCTCATAGCACATCACAGTTCTGACTCCAAAAATCCCAAACTGGAGAGTGTGAGGGTACAGAATAAGAAAAGTTAGCATTTGGGCTTTTCCTGCCTTTGCTGAATAAAGGCACAGGTGACTAGAGCTCAGCAATACCTGTTGGAAGATAAGATGACAAACTGTGAAGGATGAGGAGGGTGGTGCAGCAGAGGACAGACCTTGGTGCACATGGTCAGCACCTCATGAGCAGAGCCCAAATGTGTAAGGAGGAGGGCAGAAGGTGGAAGATGACCCAGTTTGGAAAAGGTTTGCCTTCACCAGTTGAGCAGCACAGTGTCAGAGCAGTTCTGCTTGATTCTAGTCCTCCCTAAAACTCAGTTTGCTCAGGATGGCAGTTTGCCACTTCAAAAATAGAGGTGGTGTATTCTGACCTTGCTGGGCTGCTGTGAGGATAAGCCAGAATGAATTTCAGGAAGCCACTGGTGCCACGGTGTTGGATGAAGTTATTAAAGAGCAACACTGTTCTTGACTAGGTTTAAAAATCACAGGTAATGGGGTTCACATGGGCAGCTTCCATAGGAAAACCACCAGAATTTAATTTCGTTAATGCTTAGACTTGGCTAATAATTGTTCTTATTTCTTTCATAAGTATGGAATAATTTCTTCCCCTCAAAGAATTTAACTAACAATCATAATAGCTATTTCAGGATATTTTGTCCCCACTGAGATCAGTGACAAAACCCATGAAAATTGTTAGTCATGTATCAAAAGATGTAATTATATTAAAATAGCTAGTGGTTCCATAACACTTACCTCAGTCATTGTATATTGGGGCTGAAATTCTAAGGACAAACAGTGAATTCTTACTTGTTTCCCAATTGGAGTTTTTTGTTTGTTTGTTTGTTTGTTTTTTAACAGGAAAAGTCTGCTATGTGTTTAGATTATATAGGGAACATGGAGGAAATTAACTGCATAGAGAGATCAAGTGGTTGCTAATTTTCATTATTTTAAGAAGTTCATTGATTCTCATTGTGGGTTTAATGTCTGTCACTTTAGTCAAAAAGCTGAGATTGTTTTTCTTGGCTTTTCTCCCATGTGAGACCTGTTTTTTCATGCATTTCCAAGCAAAGCTGTCTGGAGCAATTTAGTGCATTGCACATGTAATTGTCATGAGCAGAACTTTCCTCATGACCAAAAGGCTGCTTGCTCTAAGAAAATTGGAACAAGGTGTTGGGCATCACAGGAACACCTGCAAAGAGAAAACCCATCAGGAAGAGTTAGTCTCACCTCACAGAAACCATCATCTTGGGGGACAGGATGAAGAGTTGGGGAAAACTAAATGTTAGCAGATGTGACAGTAATTGTTCTGATACATAACAGATGTGTGGTAATTATATATTTTCAATTTTTTATATTTGGAAAAGGATTCAAGTTTAAAGAAAACCAAGTGAAACATGTGAGGGGGGGAAATGATTTTTAGGGTTTGGGTTTGTTTTGTGGTTTTTTTCCTACATTTCAGAAGAGATGACCATCAATAAAGTGACTAAGGTCACCAAGTTTGCAAGTCACACAAATCTACAGCTGGCTTTGTCAAACATCTTCCTTCAAAAAACATGCTTTTTTATTTAGTTATTATTCTGCATTTTCAAAGACAGCCACAGCAGTGTGTGATGGGGAGCAGACAGGTGAAAATTGCCTGATTTTCAGTGCAGCCAAGAGCAGACCATTGCTGTGTTTTAAATGCAAGCCTGTGCTGGAGCCCAGTGCAGTGCAGTGATGCTCCTGGGAGCAGTGTGCTTTTCTGCCATAGCACTGCAGCTCAGCTCCAGCAGGCTGCATGATCACATTGGACCTTGCTTCTGACAGGGAAAGAGAGAAAAAAATTCAACTTTATGAGCTGCTCCATCAGAAAAAAAGCTTTTCTGTGTTTGTGTAATAGAGCATTGATTTCCATCAAAGACTTCCTGGTGCTTTAGAGTTGCCCAGCCCATGCCCTTTTCTTCCCCAAGTCAATGTCAAATGTCCCACAAGGGCCTGGAAATTAAAAATATCTGCTTTTGCTGTAATATCTGGGGGGTTAATTACTGCATGTAATAAGGGATCACAGCACTGTGAAGTGGTTTAAGTGTTTGGGAAATTTAGCCATTGTTCTCTCTGTAAATACAGTAAGAAATAAGGATGAATTCCTGGTACTACAGTTCTGGGTTTCCTATGGCATCTGAAAAATGAATAGATCCAAAAGGCAAAAAAGAGGTGGAATGCACTGAAAGCTAGGGGTGATCTGAACTGTGGAGTCTCGAAGTGCCACTTGGCATCAAGAAAAACAACAAGGCAAAAGTATAAGAAGATGCAAAAGGCAAAAATTTAAATGCTTCATTTTTCTTCATGGTATTTTCACATTGAAAAAGCTAGATATTTTTGGGGTTTTTTTTAGATTTTGTATTAGTTTTCTAAGGCTCTGTTTTCTATTTTATTTTTAAGAGTATCTTGATGTAGCAAGGCTCTGTTTTCTAGAAAAGATTTTATTTTTAATAATATCTTGATGTAGCAATTAACAATGCATGGTTCATAATCCTGCCTGAATAGTAATGTTACACCCATTCCATACTTCCCAGCAGCACTGCTGGAGGAAATAAGTCATATTCATGGGACAATTTGAGGAAGAATTGAAGGTGGTGAGGAGGGTTGCACTTTGATTACTTGTAGCTCTTCAGCAGGTACAATGAGACAGAAGCTGGAAATGAGTGAAGTGAGGAGTGATTTTAGTCCATAGGTTAGAGGAAAACAGAGTGAAAATAAACTTGAAAAAATTGCAATCTAGCAGATAAAGTTAGTATGTAGCTCAGTACTCTGTATTTTCTTTACCAAACATCTGTATCTAGAACAAAGTAGAACAGCGTGAAGAGCACCAGCACCAATTGCAATTGTTTAGCTAATTAAGGAAGAAATACCTTTCTCTAAGCAAAAATTTCATGATAATAGTTACAAATGGTAGTAGCATTCACAGCTAAAACGTCTTACTATAGAATTCGAGTTCAGCTTTTCTCTTCCCTGTCTCTTATCCCAGTAGTTACTATTTCTCTTGTAATTCAGGTACATCAGAGCACCAACAGAGATGAGCAGTTGGTGGCCTCAGTCTGTGCCTGCAAGCATGGATGGCTTCTCTTGCACCTGGCCAGGAAAAAAGGGGCTGTTATCCCTCCAGTGGGTTCTATCAGGGCTGCGAGCATACCAGGCAGAGGTTAATAAAAATAAAACATTTTCAACTTGTCCTTGCAGCAGAGAGGATCAGTTACCATGTTTACACTTAGTGCCTAATAAAAGGTCTATTCTTGCAGCATTTTTAAAGCCCCGTTGTAATTCCTCTTGGACTTTGGGCTGTATCAGCAACCAGCAAACCATTTAACCCAGTTTTTATTTGCTGACAAGCACTGGGAAGTGTCTTCTTGTGATTCCTGCTGGGTTCCAGCTCCTGGGTGTAGTGTGTTACCTGCAAAGACGTGTCACTGTAAAGTGAGAATTGATTTATAGAGAAGATTGTATATTCTGCTTGCAAGACTTGGGAGCTACTCTGTTAAAGTGTTTCAGGAGATGAGGCTTAGTAATGCTGAAAAGGGAGAACAGGCAGCTTTGAATGGCTTGCACATGTGCAGAACCACAGACTTGGCATGTAATGTACAAAGAAATGATGTTGTGTCTTATTGATCAGCTGTAAATATTGAGCTAGGCTGGTTTTTCCATAATCCTGACACCCTAGAAAAACTGCATTTGGAGTTCTTTATTAAAAACCATGGGACTTGGATTTTATTTTCTTTCTCCATTTCATCCAGTGTGTTATTACCAGAAAAAATATATTTTTAAAATAAAATGTAAAAGAAAGGAGAAAAGTTTTTCTTCTTTCCCCCCCTCCTTTTATTTGAGAGGCTTCTTTATTATAGAAACCCAAAGCATTTGGGAATAGGGTTGCCAGAAGTGCACCTGCTGATTTACAGCACAGAATTTTCTCTGTGGCGTGGTTTCTTTGGGAGTGGAAAAAGAGGTATTTCAGCTTTATTTTAGTCAGAGTTTGCACTGCTCAAACCCATACCAATAGCTTTAACTCTCTTGGAAAAAAGTTTCAAGGACACTGAGTATTTGTTGGAATATGAAATATGTTCTGTATTATTGCTTGTCTTTTGTATGGATAATTACTTTTGAATGAATAAATGGAGTCTGCATTTTCCCTATCACTATGCCAAGTTGAAAGAGTACAAATAAAACTGGAACTTGGATGGTCAAATATATTTTAAAATAAATTATTCAAGAATATTTGTTGTTTTAGAACACCACAGATAATGTGCAGAGAAGAAAAGAATCTGATAGATGAAAATCAAATATTCTGTTTTGGGAACTGTAATTTGCTGAAATTCCTGAGAGTCAAATATGCTGTTTAAATGTCACTCACGTCAGGAAAAAGAAAGGTACAGACCATTTTATTACAGTTCTGTGTAATATTAATTCTATATGCTTTCAAAAATTTTATTTGTCAAGATTGATACAATAGTTGGAGTAGAATTGAATCAAGGCTTCTGTTCAAAGTCTAAGATTAGCATGTACCTTCAATGTCCTCAGTGACTTTTAAAGCCACTATAAATGTCTTTTGAAATAAAAAAGATTTGAATTTTTTTGGGCAGAAACAAACTTTGAGAAAAATACTGAGGGATTTCTTGTACATAATAACATCAGATTGATTTATGTTTTTCTTTCATGGTTATCTTTCAAGAGGGAAGTAGGCTGAGGGCAGAATCCTCATCTACTTCCCCAAGAAAATAAATCAAAACTTTGTGGAAAAAAAAAAAACAAACCCGTAAACACCCTTGTAAGTGGAAATTTGTTTTCCAGCCTCCTACCTGGATCACTCCCAAATAGGGCAGAGTGTGTCTGGAGACAGGAAAGGTAATTAACATTTCTGAAAAACTGGATGCTCCAGTGAAAACTGCTTTGCCTTGCTAAGGTTCCCTGTCAGGACTGTCCCCTTTCCTGTCCCTCACCACCCCTAATCCTTATCCCAAGGGAACTTTGCCTCTTCTCTGCAAGCAGTAGATTTAATGCTTTAGAAAGATTTCCGTATTCCTGACCAGATGTTTAAAAGCAGGGTTTGTTAGAAGCTTTCCAGCTCATTAAACCAATTGAATTAACTTATTTATTCCTCAGGCCTGGAGATGGCAAAATTCAATTCTGCAGAGGTGGCAGCCTGGTCAATCTTCAGCCTCCCCTTTTGTGTGCTCCACTCCTCCTCCTCGGTGCCCAGCCCTTTTTGGAGGGATGCCTGACAGCTGCGTGGTCTTTTTTTCCCCTGAGCTTCTCACACAACCTCTGCTTTTATGGTGATTTTTCCTGTCCTATTTGAGACCTTACATAAATGCCTTTGCTGACTGTTACATTGTACAATGGATCAGCCCTGTTTAGAACAAAATTCTCCTTGCAGAAACCTATTATTTGGGACAAAATGTGTGCTGGGAAAATATTTCTCAGGAGGTGAAGATGAAAACCCAGCTTCCATGCAAATCTGTCTGATCCCATGTGTTATTTAAATGCTTCTATTGAGAGGAAACATATGGTATTGTTTGGTATCATGAATTAACTACTCAAATGAAGCAAGCAGAAGGATTACTGTTCATTGCTGTATGTCTGCATGGACATTCATTTCAGAGATATAGTTCAATTAAGAGTTGAAAATAAATGTAGATAATTGTGGCCTAGACAAAATCTGACCCAGCCAAAAGCACTCTGTAGCTTGTCACAAGATGGTGACATCATTCACAACATACAAATACATCCCTGCCAAAATTTTTCAAAACACAACAGCTGCAAGTTTTCTTTCAGATGAGAAAATTATTGAAACACTGTCTTAAGGAAATTTATAGCTATGGGAATTTATGTCTTCTCTCATGAGTGCTTTGATAAATCTTTAAAATAGACATTGAAAGAAATTATTTTGTTAAACTATGTTAAAAGGAAGGAAATAAGATGGTTTTAGCTACACTACCTTACAAATTTATTTTTATTTGAGTGCAAATGGAGGTCGTGTGCTGGTGGAAATTCAGATGCTATTACAAGGCTGGGAACTGATACTTAATTCTGGAGCACAGTAATTATGATGCTCAAAACTTGATAAGAAAGAATATTATAATTCTGTTGTATTGGATAATCATTTCCTTAGATTTTTAAGATGCTAATTTCTCCAGCCATTTAAAATTATCGTGGAGTCAGCATATACACTTAGGTAAGGCAAATGTAGATAAATGGATTTTGCAGAAACTTGAGATGTGAAATCAAGACTTCATCAAAGCTCTGAACAAATACCTGTACTCATATTTGTCTCAGGCCACGGTTTTGATTTGAAGGAGCCTTGACATATTTCATGGCTGACAGCATGGTCAAACCCAAGAAATCACTTACTGTGTGAAGCCAGGGGGGCTCCTCCAGCAGTGCCAAGGAGAGGCCAGTTAGGATGGACAGAGCCTGGAGAGTTCCTGCTCTCTCTGTGTGCTGGGGACGAGTTTGGAAGCAGGGACCCCTCCCTGTGCGTGGGTCAGGAGGGGCTGTCTGTGGCAGACGCTCCTGGCTCTGCAGTGTGCACCAGAACTGGCCCAGGCAGGAATCAGTGGTGCTGCTGGAAACATCTGCTTAAGGAAGGGCAGCGTCCCCTTGGCAAGAGAAAGGTGAGATGCAAGAGAGAACGCCAGGGCAGGAGGCACTGCTGAGCAGGGGCAAAGGGGAAACGAGAAGCACACCCGGGCAGGAGGGGCAGGGAACAAGAGATGTCAAGGAAAGGAGGAGAAATGGGACGGATGCAAGGCCTGTAGGGGGTGTCTGAGCAGGGGCAGGAATGAAAACCTCCCTTAACAGGACTTCAGAGAAAGCTTAGGAAAAGGTGCCACACCCAAAGTGACAGTGGCCAGTGGAGGAATCCACACCAGAGAAGTGGATTAAGAACTGAGGAGCTGCAAAGCAAAAGGACCTGTTGTTAATTTACAATCAGTTAAATTGTTTGGAATTCCCCAACCTTCCTTTTTTTTCTTCTTCTTCTTTTTTTTTTTTTTTTTTTTCCATGACAGAATGTTGTTTCTCCTTCCTTAGCATTCAGAACTGTTGTTTTGGCATCTTAGAGAGTACAATTCTGTCTTATTTCTGTTTCTGGGTTTCACATCATAAATTTTTTGAAGGTTTCTCTAAACTTTCATTATATTTGTGCCCTTCCCTTTTCCCTCTAAATTTTCCCGGCCTGTTTAGGTCTGTCCTTATAAGGCAGTCATTGCATCCACTTGATATTTTCAGCTGCTTTTCATGGGCCTCTTCTAAGTTGATTACATCCTTTCCTTAGTTCTTCTCCAAGATGACCAGACCTACCCTCAAAAAGTGGATATATCAAGATTCTTACAATCACAACATGAAGAACTTGTTTTTCAAATCCTTCCTGAATGACATCTGATGGTCTGTGAGCTTTTCTGGCTGTCACTGTCTGAATCACTGATTTCAGAGAAGAGCCAGTGATGATTCCAGTGTCCTTTTCCTTAAGCTGTGACTGCCAGTCCCAATTTCAGTGTCACCATATGCCATGATGACACTTAGCTGTCTCTGCCTCCACTCCACCCGTGTTTCCCACTCCTCTCCCTGCAGTGTCTTCTATTACACCCATTTACATGGAAGTTTTTCCTTGGCAGGGCATGGCTTTTGGCTGTGTGAAAGAGTGTGATGATATCCACAGTCTGGGAAATTCTCTCCTTTCTCCAGACCATTGAGCAATAAGAGAAAAATGCCTTCTCCTGCCCACTCAGTTGTGCCCACTCCTGACCCTTTTCAGTCCTGAGAATTGTCCTTTATATGTTTTATGCCTTTGGAAAAGACCATGGAGGACAACTCCAGGCCTGTGACTGCTTCATTTGTTTAATAACTTAACAGCATTAATCAAGATATGTGCAAATTGCAGATGTATGTTCTTATATTCACTTGTAGAGCCACAATTTATTGGTTTATGCCCTTGCTGTTTAGTCACTACAACTAAATGTATATTAAATCTATATTTGTCAGAAGAGGCAGCAGATGGATGTTAATCAAGAATAAAAATCCCTGAAGAGGTAATATTTGAAATATAAATGTGTTCATTCCTGGAAGTATTTCTGACTAAGGTGGGATGTTGTTATTGAAACATATATTTTGAGGATTTTCCCCCCCACCCTTCCCATTAGAATTAATTTGTTAAGCCATGTTAGTTATAACATGGTATGGCAAATAAAATTTCCTGTCACATTTGGAACAAGCCTCAGTCACATAAAATTTTTGCAGTGATGTACACTAATGAATAAAGGGAGAGAACATTTAATGGAAGTACCTTTCATAAAACCTTTTTCATTTAGACACTTCTATTGAATCCCAGTAAACTGTGCTTTATAATCAGTCATATCACATGGGTGTCATATGACATGAGAGGTGTGGTAAGGGATGGAAAGTTAGCCTGTTAAAGCTAAAAGAAGCTTGCCCATTGAGTGGAACAGTCATCCTGATTGTCAGTGTGTTCTGAGACCACCATCATACCCTCCCAGGCCCAGAGAACTGGCAGCCAAGCCTTGGAGGCTGCTCTGAGGACAGTGATGCCTTTTCCCTTGTCCTGTTGCTATTTTTGCTATATTAATATTCCAGCTTCACACCCAAGTTTATTGTGTTGCCTGCTCCCTCCTATTTGTTAGCATTTCTATGTAGGCAGATAATAATATCTGTTTTCTGATTGGTCAGCTTGTAACTTTAGAATGAAATTGTTAAAAATGTGAAGCTATAAGAACAAAACAATACTGAGCAAATCTGAGACCCCATTAACTACAAGTCCTACTGGTAAACAGACTTAAACTCCTTCAGCATCAGCTGGACACACAGTGTTGGGCTGCAAGATGAAAGGGTGGTTTCAATAAAATTGAACCTGTACTTTGCCACAGCCACAGGCAAAACAGATACCAGAATTATTTTATTTATGCATTGTTTCAAGAGGCATTAATCTTCAGAAGGATTAGTGTGGTGTATAGACACTGTTTGCCATAGAGAGTTGCTACTGATTTCTTTTCATTTTCTACTTTGTGTGTGTAATGGGCTGCCTTGCTGCTGTTCCACCTTCATCTGATTATTTGCATGTTTGCAGGAGGTGCTGCATTGGAGCAACAGCTTACAAGAACAAGAAGCTTTTACTACCCTTGTAACACTGCATAACTTTTTACAAAGTATAGTGGGTTTACTTGTTTTAGGGCAACTTGTCCCTCATCTCAGGCTTTCAGATATTTCTAAGTTCTCAGGACTTTTTGCCAAACTGCAAATGAATGTAGCATGACCATTTGTACAGATTTTCTTCAGTGTTTCACTGAAGTACTCTGCTTGCTAATCTGGTAGCTTTCTCATTTGTTGTGAATTTTCCTAGTTCAAGGACTTGATAGATGTTAATGGCATTGCTCCAGTGTAATCAGTAGTATTTTAATGATGCATACCAGCTGGGGAATGGGTCTCATGAATTAAACTACTTGTTCTCAGACATTCAAAGGAACCTAGAATAAAATTCTTAAAGCTAATGTGGTTTTTTTGTTCTGTTTTGGGGTTTTTTGGGAGAGCTAAATGTAAGAAAAAGAGGAAAAATAATAAAATATTATTAAAATTTGTCCAGCATAGTAAACCCCAGAACGTTTTAGAAAAAATAGCCAAAAATACCAAAAATAATGT
>VZTR01026419.1:365052-386218 GCA_013400775.1 Chaetops frenatus
AAATTTAAATCCATGTAGAGTCTGCATAAGGAAATGGCACAACTTTTTTAATGAAAAGCTGCCAGTCCTTCCAAGCTTGTTAGCAGTGATGAAATACAAGTGTTTTCATGTGTTTGAATGCCTTTGGAAAGGGTTGAAACCACAGAATGACCCGTTCTCCTCTCAGTGAGTGACCCTGAGGGATGTTAGCAGGGAAGAGCCCCTATGCTTCAGATTGACATTCCAGCTTGTTTTGCATTTCCCTGGCTGGGCAAGCCCTCATATGAGATTGTTTTGATGTGTGGGAATCAAGGTATGGATCTTGTTCAGTTTTGCAAACTGTCAAGTCCATGAAATCGTTGTTGTTGTTGTTATATGCAAAGTCTTTGAAATACATGGAATCATTGCTAATCTGCAGTGGCAGCGTGCCAGGTTTCCACTTTCACATCTTGGTCAAAGTTAGGGAGGGTAGTGAAAAATTACACGTAGACAAGCTAAAAATAAGTAAAATAACTGTAAGTGTTGCTAAGGATTTAGGCATCCTTACTCTGGGACAAAAACCATTATTGTGTCCTAGCTAGTTTGTTTATTTTTTAGTGTTTGTGTGGAATTTTTTTTTTTCCCCTTTAAAAAGCTTAGAGGTAATGAAGAATTACTCTGGAAGTTTTTGTTCTTCTTCTCGCTTGGTTTTCCTTTGGAAAACAGTCTGTGTTCTTCATCTAATCAACTTTTAAAATTAATGTCTACATCCTGTTTTAAGGGATATCTGTTTTATAGTTCAAAACTGTGGTTTATCTGTGGACTAATAATTTTTTACTTCGAGAAACCTGTAAGGGAACTGCTCTCTGTTCTTATCTAGGTGAGCCAGTAGGGAGCAGTATCTTTCTTGGCATTGGTTTTATATTCTCAGCCCTGGCTGGGTGCACCATAGCTCCCTTTCTGTTTGTGGGATTGTGAACCCTTAAAAGCAGATACCTTCACAAGAAAATTGCCATCATGAGAAGCAGATTCTGTCTTGGCACATCAGCAGAACAGGTGGAGATTCAAAACAGAACAATTTTTTTGGAAAAGTTGACATGGTATTACTTTTTATTATTAAGCTTGCTCCTATCCAGCTGCCTGTAGGAAGGGAGGATTTTATCATGTTAGTTACAAGGTGTGATCTCATGGGATTCCTTGATTAAAACACAGGTGTAGATTTTTGCAGGAATGAAGCATAAAGGCAAAGCTGCTGCTGGTAATTTCTGTGAAATCTGAAGCACATTTCTCTTTATAATCCTTGTCAGGGGGTTAAAAAATAAACCAGAATTTAATCCTCATTAAAGTAGGACAGTGGAGAGAATAAATTGATTTGGAAACAGAGTTTACAAACAAAATAAGTTCATAATTTAACTTGAGTTTGGTTTTTTCTTCTTTTTCTCTTATTAGGTTCATTCCTCCACCGGTGTTTACAGAATGAAAATATGAGATTGTGCTTTCTCCTCCTGATATTTCATTAACTTATTACTTTAACATATACAAGTACTATAAAAGTAATAGTTAGAGAAAGCAAACAGGGAGTGAGGAATTTTAGTTGACTTTTTGTCTCTGACACTGCTTTTGTATATGCTGCATTAACCTTTTCCATGCTAGGTAATCTTAACTGTCTCATGTTGCCAGTTTTGAAGATGTAGGCTATTGAGAGAGAATTTATTTATTTTTCCTTGAAAAATAGGTGCATGATAAAGCCACATAGGGGAAATGCAGTAACTGAAGAACCTCTAAATGAGTTCTGCAGGAAAACAACCATTTTTCTGCATTAAAGTAGCTGGATTTGAAGGATGTGAAGTTGAGGGTTCAAATTTAGATCTTTAGATTGCATGTTTTACTTAGTTTGTAACTGATAAGCGTGGAAGGGATTTCCACTCTCCCTCCCTCTACCTGTGGGACTTCATTGAGTACTCCTGCATCCCTTTGCCTCTCTCTCCCTCTGTGTCTGTTGTTCTTCCATTTATTTTCTTGGTTGTTCACTCTCCTCTATTTATCTTGGCCTACCCTTCTTTGCTTATTTTCACTCTCATCTCTTACTGTATTCCTGTTTTAACTTTGTCAGTGTTTTGTTTTTTTTTTTGTTTTTTTTTTTTTTTTTTTTTNAGCAGTTCTTTAGTTCTTTCACCTTTCTGAAACTACAGATAACTCTCCCAACAGCAGAAGGGTTTTGTTTGGCTTCTTTGTTCAAGCAGGTGGCAGAGGGGAAGTAGGAAAAGCGATGCTGATGGCTAATTCTGAGAATTTGTAGGATAGGGAATTTTCAAGTGCTATTTTCATTTTGCTTTTGTGCTCCCCCCTCTCTACCTTTTCCTGCCTTACCAGCATTTCTGCCCTGCTGGTGAGATCACTGCCTGTAAAGCAGCAGACAGGGAGGAGCTGGGCAGGCACTCTCACTGGCTCAGGCCCAATGAAATCCTGATAAGATGTTCTCCAGAATATCCACTTGATTCATTGGGGCATGAATCAACCCTGATCCCAGAAGAAACACTGAAGGAAGACCTTGGTGAACTCTCCCAGTTGAATTTGAGCTGGGAAAAGCCATGACACTGCAGCTTCATCACTTGGATGCCTTTCCTGGGAGATCTGCTGGATGTCTCTCCCACAGAAGCAGAAGGGGTGTGATGTCGGGACACTAGAGCAGGATTGGGAAATGATTTGCCTGAGTTTGGAGCTTCATTTCTGTGTGCATGTAGTCTTCCATTTATCTAACAGTGTCTTAAGAAAACAATACCTCCAGGCTCCTAAAACTGCTGTAGGCCTGGTCTTAAGCCAAATCTTTAATTACCTTCCTGTCTTTTGATTGTTGACTCTGCCCTGTAACAACAAAACAGAGCCTCTATTTTGGATTTGATAGTGCTAGTTAGATCATGACCTTGCTACTTAAATACTGTTCCTTCTACTGTTTCAAAACCCAGTAATCCTTAGAAATATAGGTTAATACAGGCAGCACCCTTTTCACATTAATCCCTCTGCAGATGTCAAAACACTGAACAAACTTTTCATGTGAATAATGTCCAAACTTGGTATTTTGTGTTTTCATCCAAGTAAAAGCCAAGGCCTTGCCCTGTGATTTGTGAGGATGCAGACTCTCTTCCACTGACTGTCAGCAGAACTTAAATCTTGAGATGCTTGGGTATGATGATGTTTCCTTACTGCAGTTTTGTGTTTTAGCTTTCTGATGGATAGTTTTTCTTGGTACCAAATAACTGACCTTTACCACCTGTCCTAAAGGATACCTTCCCAATTTGGCACCACTCTGTAAGTGCACTGTGAGTGCATTGCATGTACCATATGCTAACCTAAATGGTAGTTCCACATTTAGCTCCAGAGATTTAATTGCAGATTAAACCCAACTCAAAGCTGCTTCCCAGTGTGGATTGTGGTACAAGTGGACATCTAGTATATTAATTGGGAATCTATAGAGCTTTCTTGATGATATGGTTAGTAATTTGGAAAAGGAAAATACCAGAGTATGTGTGAAGGCTGCTAGCTCCATCAAGAGGTTGTTACCAAGGTAAGATATGGCAGAAGCAGCAGCTTGCAAATAAATCCTGGTGATGATGCAGGTGACAGAGATGTTGAGATGCAAAATCATAGAGGACTTGGACAAGTGAGCAAATGTAGAGCAAATGGGTCTGTTTCGCCCTTGCCAGAGCAGAAGTGAGTCTCTGTGTAACCTCAGAGGGAACTTATTTTGCAGTGAAACAGTGGAGGAATAAATGAAGGGCATTGCAAGGGAATCACGGGAGTGAGAAGGGCTCAGATTTCCAGTGTGAACATCAAAATCTCATACATTGGGCTAATTGCTTGGTAGCCTGAAACTTTGATGTTTGTGAATATACAGTCAAAGCACATCATTTTGGAATTGCTCCATTCTACTGCTTGAAGTTATGCCTCAGTTTTGTCTTTTCTTCATTCTCTGGATAAATAAAATAGATTTGTTTCATAGCAAAATGAGAATGGGCCCCAATAAGTTCATGGCCTGATTTTTGCTCCCAGACTATGCTGAGACCTTTGAAATGTCAGTAGAGCTCTTGTAGAGAAAAATTAACAGAAACATCTTACAATAGCAGGAAGGAATTATAAGATTCCTATTAGCAAACACAGATGCATTATTGTTATTATTGCCTTGAAAGGCAATTTAAACAGAAGTAAGTACCAGATGTCCACCCAAAAAAAGGAGGTTTTTAAAATGAGAAAGCAGTTTCTGGAAGATTTTTTCACTTCTCATTATGCTGTTTGAAATTGCATTTAAATGTAACAAAAGACAGTATATCCAAATGTAAAGGGAATTAAGTGTATTTGCATAATTTGAACAGTTTTCTTGGTTTCTAGAATATAATAATAGTTCCTTAAACTGAAAGGAAAAAAAGTTAAAGTTCATAAGTAATTGCAGAAGTAAAATGTGTTTCTATGGTGTGTTATGAGCTGTAAGAATCAGATGAAGCATAACAGATTTTAATTTAAAGTGGTATAAATAAAGTAAAAAGTGATATTTATAATTTAGGTAATGAAAAAATGTGATAAGTACTTGTATTACAAAATCAGAAGATTTCTGTATGTAGACTTAGTTGCGTTATTTACTGATGCAAGGGAAAATCCTGAGCAAATATTGTAGCAAAAACTTTTTTGAACTATCTTTAGCTCTATTCAGAAGCAGAAAAGGTCTTTGCCCTACAAGCCTGGTGGCTGCAGAATCAGCATAAATTCAGTGGACCCACTGGTTGGTCTCAGGAAAAAGCCTTGACTATTACTCTGTAAAGTAATGCACTCACCACTGTAGTGACAGAGACTTATAAGATAGAATCAGTTTTTCCTAAAGAGAATAATTTGATATCCCAGATGATACAAAACATTGGTGTCTTCCTTTAAATTTTATTTAGGTACAAGTGAAAGCAGAACAAAAAAAGATGGAGTGAGCTTTGTTTCAGAAGGGAAGGAGCACATAGGTCTTGTTTTAGCTGGCAGAGATGATTGTGCCTAAATGGGGGGCCCACTGAACATCTGCAGTTATGTACAGGCACAAGGAGCTCCTTGAGTGAAAAGTGACTTTTTTTTCTTGAGGAATAAAAACTTTGAGAATCTTTTTAACTCTGGTTAGTGAACAGATAAAATAAGACTGGTTTGTGTTTCATGACCAATTGTGTATTTTGTTTTATGCCTGCAATTCTTCTCTGGCACAGTATTCGGTGATGATTTTTTTAGATGTAGAGTTGTGGCTGTGCACTTCTGAATAAAAAATCATGTTCAAATCATTATTCAGTGCTGTTGCTGTGTCCTCATCAGTGCTCAGGTTTTAAAGATGGCACGTGCAAGGCCTTTAGGTTTGAAGCCTGATTTTTTCTAGTGTGATAGCAATGAATGTGTGTAGTTGGCAAGGATATTAGGAAATTAATATGCAGTGATTATTTGGCAAGAATCAGAAACACTGTGTTGTTTAGCATTGCTTGCTCTTGGAGGTCTTTACTGATTTCTTAGGAATTCAGTCCTATTCTGCTGCTCCTAACTGTGAGGAGAGAACACAACCTGAAATCTCAGTGGTAAGATTTGAAAAGAGATATATTTGGATGTTTGAGCAAGGCATAGGAAAAATATGAATTAAAGGCATAAGGAAAGATTAATTTTTATGAATGGAATGTGATTTAATCTGACAGATGCGAGACAGAATAGGGAACCTTTTAATATGTCATTAGATCTGCTGGAGCTGCTGACATGAGGAGTCACCCCCAGTTTCTGCATTGATGCAGTGTGGCAGTGGATCTGAATGGTTCAGGCTCATGTGCTGTGGCAGTCCAGCTTTCACATTTGCAAAGGCAGTGAAAGCAGTATTTCAGTTCAGAAAGCTCCTATTTCAGTCAAGCCATTGTGTTCCTGAGAAGGGGTCTAATACATCAGGTAGGTTTTCCTGTTGCTTCTCTGGGTTTGGGAGAAGGCAATGTGGTGAGGGAGGAAAATGTTTTGTGTAATATTCAAGGACAGACCTGATGTCCAGCAGTTTCACCAGTAAAACTTTGAGCTAATTTTGCAGCTTAACTAAAAGTCATTGTGTTGACATTGCCCCCAGATGAGAAAAAGTTCTATTTCATGTGAAATCCCACAGAGCTTAATTCCATCATTTTAAACCTCCTTTAGATATTTTTGTTTGCTCGTAGACACATTGTCACATTTAATACACAAGGGCAGGGGCAAAAAAATATAGAGAAATACTCACCATTAAAATGAGAAGCAGCTTTAAATAAATTTCTTCAGAATGACAGGAGATTACAACAAGATGAATCTTTATGGGTCTGTATAATTTTCTTATGCTTACAGAATTTTTTAAGATGAAGGGCACTGAATTGCAGAGGCCTTAGACCAGGCTTACTGGGATTACACCAAGCCAAAGATTCACAACTATTTAGTGTGCAGTGTGCTCAGAATATTATTTTAGTTAGTTTTAAGAGTGTAAGTGAATTTTGGTTGTACCTCTGCATGCTGCTTAGGATGTATTTGATACAGAGGTCGCCTTAGCCACCACACTCACAGATCCCAAATTGCCTATCTGATAGCCTGGAGTGCTGGTTCCCCATGTGTTATTAACCTCAGTAAACCAAGGCTTGAAGACCTTGTGTCTGCAAATAGGAGTCTTGGAATTTTACTGGTTTAAAACATCTGAGACTTTCTGTTGGTATGATTTTGAGAACTAGATCTGCTTCTGTCAGCAGAGAAATCAGTCCTCCTCATTTACTGGAGAAAGCCCTCCCTCCATGAGCTGCATTTTGCTCCTACAGATTTTGGGGTTTCCTAGCCTTTAGATTATTACTCAGGTTTTCAGGTCATATAGTTCGTATTTTCAAACCATGTGATACCATGACTAACTTTTATATGGGTTTGACAAATTCATTTAAGGGGTCAGTTTTATACTCTCTGCTATTTTTTAGCTTACAAGGAGAGACCACCAAAGCTTAACTGGAAAAGTACATTCAGAGGTTTTTCTTTTGCTGTTACTCTAAATCTCTCTCCCCCTTCATGTAGCTGTTGAGAGTAGTATTAGCTAAACTAAACTACATATTGGTAATGGTCAGACAAATGTACTATCCATTAACAAATTTCAGCTCTAAATTAGCTGGTTTCTAACCATCATCTAAATAGTGGAGAGAGAATCTCCCAGCTTACTTCTTAAGATGCACTATGAATACTTTGTGAACAGGGGTACATTCAGGATTGTTTAGATGAGACAAACCTTGGTGACTTGATGAATCTCATTTTGGTCCCTTCCCTATCTTGCTAAATGAAGAGCTTTAACTTGGATCTTTCAGACCTCTTATCAATAATATTGGATTCATGAATGCAGATGGGTAGGCTGTATCAATTTAAATCAATGGTGTATTTTTCACCTTTGTTTTCAGTTTATATCTCTGTTCTTGTCTTTTTCATGTTTGTATTGGATAGAAATTGAATCTGGATGTGGCATGACTCTGACAGTCCAAAAGTAGTTTCTGGAAAACCTAATTAAAGGATTGGAAAACCGTTGCTTGGTATCGTTGCAAGTTCAGAGCTTGTTTAAATGGAATTTTAATAATATCAGCCACCAGTAGTAAAGTTGTTAGGGAAATTAGAGACAAAATCAAGAATACAGTGTGATAATTCTCAGAGGGACATATAAAACCCAGCATTAAACCATTAACCAATATAATCCTAATTAGGACACTGAAGTTTCACTAGGTGAATAGCTACTCATATTTCCTGAGCCTTGAAGTTGTTTATATCATGGTAAAAGATCATGCTAGAGGGGTGGTTTACCTAAAAAAGGCAAAATCTTGCTTAAATTTGGTAACATTTGAAAATGCTGCAGAGCATTTCTTTACACTGAGTATAATCTCCTTGAGAAACTACCAGATGCTTTTTAATATGGGAGAAACTGGAGTGTTTATTAAAGTAAGCAAATACACATAGGGCTAATCCAAAGTCCAATATGTCAGTTTAAAAATTTCTACAGATTTAACTAAGCTGTAGGTCAGGCCAGTGGATTCCCCCAGAGCACAGTACAAATGGGACTCTTTGTATGTATAGCCAAACAGTGTGTTTGGAATGCTTCCAGCAGAGTTTGGCTTTGATTTGACATTAATTTATTTCAGCTTGTTAAGCCACTACTATATGATTTAAATAAATGTTATTTTAATGGATGGTGATAAAAAGAGATGGAGTTCATGACATGAAGTTCAATTTTGAAGCCTGGCTGCTTAAATACCTCAGTTTTGCCAGCACATAAATAAGTTCTCATTAACAAAAAACCCTATGGATAACTTGTAAACATCTGAAAAGCCTAGGAGTGTATGTTGAAGGGAAAAAAAAAATCAGTTCGGAGTTTGAACTCTGTTGAGTGACTTTCACATGACTCTTTCATCTAGAAACCACTTGGGAAAGTTTATTTTTTGTATTTCTTGAATGTTTTGTTTCAATTGCAGTTTAGTTCTCCATGGAATTAATGGAAACAAACTATACAGTGGTTAATGTGAAGGAAAAAGGTTACATTTTAAACACATAAACAGAGAATTAACTAACCACCCACCAGAATTAACTAACAGTCCACCGGTCTCACCAAAAGTCTTGTCAGCCACAAAAAATTTAAATTAAAGTTTAAAAATTATGGTGGTTTCATTTTTAAAGACCATTTAGAATTTTGCCAGGAGTTGGGTATTGGAAGAAGGTAAAGGTTTTCTATAGAGGGCAGCTTGAATTGAAGGGATTCTCCCACTTTTCTATCCAATCTGTTGCAATGTTGAATTCTTCTCGTCGTGAGAGGTTTTGTTTCTCATTCCTGTACGGATTTCCTCCTGAAGGTACTTGTGTACCTTCTCTTTCCCTGTCACCATTTGAAGAGAGCATCCCCACCTTCTCCACAGCTACCTTTGAAACACCCCAAGTTTGATCGGATCCACCAACCCCTCCCTTCTTTTGGCTGCGCAAACCCCGTCCCTTCAGCCTCTCCTCATGCCTGTGGTTCTCCAACCATCTCTTTGGCTCGGTGGCCCTCTCCAGGTTGCCAGTGCCTCTCTCCAAGTGGGGGAATTCCAAGGAGGCCCGGTGTTCTGGGTGTGGCAGAGTGAAATCCTGACACCCCTTGGCCTGCTGAACACCGAGAGAGCCCGGGAGAGGGTCTGGCCCCGTCGCTGCTGTCGGGCAGCTGCTGCCCCGTGTTCAGCTGTCTGTCCACCAGTGTCGAGGCTAGAAACAGCCTCAGAGCAGAGAAAGTCTCAGCTATAAGCCATGAAGTCAAGTTGCCTGTGAGAAACCAAATATTCACACACTCTGAATCAAAACAATCCATGTTCTCAGGCTGACTTTGTGCAAACAGTAGAGCAAGAATGATAAACAACCAGCACCTGCCAAAAAAAAAAATACGTGTGCTCTCTCAGAATTGGTTAGAATAATTGTTTATATTTGTTAGCCTCTGATGTTAAGGAGTCAGAATGGTAACCAATGAAATATGTTTGTTACCATGTACCCTATAAAGGGGTTTGGGTTTTTGGTAAAGTAATGGGTTTGTGTCGGAGGAAACAACACTGTATTTTGTGTTGTGTGTGACTCAACAGTGACACACCAGCACTTCCAAACCTTGCCACACCTGGGCAACTTAGAGCCCAGCCTCGGTGGCTGCTCGGGTTTATTTCATCCCATGTGCCAAAACTCGTGCTTTTCTTCTTAACCCAGTCCTCCAACCTGCTCTGCTCTTTCTCCCTAAGGAGTCTCTGCTGTATCTACCTCTCTCTCTAGCTCGGAGTCACGCCAGACTTGGAGACTCTACTTCCAATTCCATCATTCCAGTCATTTATGCAGATATTGAATACAATGTGCATTTACTTTGGGTATCTAGCCGGGGGTGGCAATCTTCTGTGCATTTAAAAAAAAAAAAAAATGCACCTACTCTGGAGATGTTTACAGCATTTCTAAATCAAAGATGGCTGTGACACGTGAAATATAAATGTACAAAGGCATATTTACCAGCCATCTGGCAGCTGTTTCCTAGACAATAACTTACATGAGACTGATGCTTTTCAGAACATTTGGAATTCTCTAGAGACCTGCAGTATAAGCCTAAACTGTACTTTGAAGCAATGCCTGTCTGTCAGCATGTTTTATTCCCACACTTATTTTTCTGATTCACTCATTTCTGAGGGGTGTAGACAAGAATGGTCATTAAAATGTCAAAGAAAGAAGATGTTAATTAATTTGCATGCTTCATGGCACAACATATTTGATATCTCAAGTCAGTTGTTTCAGCATAGAATGGACCAACTTGTTCAGGCTTGGATTTTACGTCATATTGAAAAGTTATGTTATTTTGTATTGCTCCTAAAGGATATTTCAGGAATCTTATGAAAATAGCTTGATATAGTGACAGCCTGATGTTGAAAATGGACTTGTATCCAAGTTCTTAGCTAACTTTGAGGGGAAAAAAAGACCGAAACAATTTGATTAGAGGACTTAAAATTGAAGTCTAAGTTTTAGGTTTATGGTCATCATAAGTGGAGAGAATCTTCTCTTGAATAGAGAATTTTTCAATGGCAAATTACAAAAAATCTTTAAAGTTAAATAAACAAAAAACAGCTTCCAAGTACACATGCCCAGAGACCTTATTTTTAATAAGATTATTACGGACTTGGCCATGAGAGTTATACTGTAACTGCTATCTGTCTCTTTCTTCTCTCTCTTAAATGTTTCTTATTTGTTTATTCCCCATTCCAGGTGAAATCTCTGTGGAAGTAACTCTTCATTCTCTCCCCAGTTAAGTCACTAGGAAATCTTAGCTTGCCTTTGGGATAGAACTTTGTTCTCTTTGTGTGGCAGCTGAGCACTGGTGATTCCTGGGATAAGTTTCAAATGACAGAAACATGTCACTTGCTTTTTGATCTTTAGTTTCAAGACCAGATGGAAAAGATATAATAGTCTAATATTTTTTTCTATATATAAACCAATTAAAAGTAAAAATTAACAGGCACAAGCGTAAAACTGCTAATGCAGTAACTGAGCACGGTTTTGTGAAGCTGGACAAACATCCTGCCTGTATCTTAGGAAGAATATTTTTTCACTTTTCTGTTCAGCTGATTTATTGCAATCAGTCGTGTTGGAGGGTGCCTGAACTTGCTTCCTCTTTCCTTTACAGCTTCCTTATTTTACTTCAGATGGGACTTTGCTTTAAATCACATAACATGGTAGAAGGTCTGTTATTTGACCTGGGACTAGGGTCACACAACCAGTCTTGGCTAGTCTAAAATTAAATGTAAACAGTGCTCAAATATATTGAATAATTCTCTACTTAAAGTTGGGAACTGCCAAGTAGAACAGTACTTTATTGCTGTAGAATAAGACACAATTAGAATAATGAATGTTAATATTTCAAGTTTTTTAAAATTGAATATAACAAAACTTTCATTCCACTATACTATTATTGCAGCTGGTACCCTGTTTGTTGAGGGCTTGAGGAGACACTTCCTATTTCGTTTGTTTTATAGCCCTACAACACCACAAATAAGAATTTTCAACTGCACAATGGATGGAAAAGAAAAAATTATTTTAAAAATTGATCTTGTTTCACAAATTGTTACTTCTACTTTATAGTCAAGTGTTTCCTACTTCTGGAGAGCTTAACCCCCACCCTTAACCATGATGATTGTATTTACAGTTAGATTTCAAATTATTCCACCAATAGGATAATTTTCACTATGAAATTCATTCTTTAGGAAAGCTGAAGTTAAAAAGAAATAGCCATAGACTATGGTTTCAGAGACACAACTACAGAAATCTTATTATCAATATTAAATTGTTTATTTGAGGCTCTGTTTTTTCACTGTCATTTTATTTGTTTCAAACCTGTAGCTGCAGCAGTTTGAACAATTCCATGATAAATTGCCATTAAAGGCTAAGAAAGCTTAGGAAATGTTGTGCATCTTGATAAATACTCCATGGAGGCACTTGGATCCTTTAAGAGAACTCATCCCAGGTTGCTGTGAATTTATTCTGCTTCCTTGGCAATATCTCATGAGTTCAGTACTGTGTTCACTTTTGTTCCAGAATGTTTCTGAATATATACTAGACAGGTATTCAGGCATATTCCTCACTGTATCATGTGTCCTAAGAACATCTGTGGTTGTTTTTCTCCTAATCTGGCATGGGATTAATTCACATTCAGATCTTCCTTTGATGGATGTGTGTGGTGAGGAAGATGGTGTAAGATTTTGCTTGGTTATGGTAATTCACTTGGGACAGACAGAAAAGAGAAAAAGACCTTTTCACTCAGAGAAAAACAAATTAGCAACACTAAAAAAAAGTGAAATTATGTGAGAAGATGAGGAGTTTCTTTGTTTAGCTGTTAGAGTTTTTAAGTATTCTGCTTTAGCAGCTATGAGAATTTCAAGCTCTTTTGTCAATGTCAATGGGCTACAGAGTTCAAACAAGTGTTGGATATAATCACAGGCCCAAACAGACATGAAATGCTTTTTTCTACAGTTTAGTGTCACTCTTTTTGCTTGTGTTATTTAATGCAGCACTTTTCTGAGAGATTCACAAAAAAGCCAAAAAAACCAAACTTAAATTAATGTAGTTTGGGAGACTGCCTGCCTGTGCCAGAAACGGTGCTTTCCCTAAAATAATCTTCATGTGACTGTGATTCACAGAAATTTCTGTTTAAAAAAAACCAAAAAACCAAAAGACCTGGGAAAGGTCACAAACCACTTAGCTTCAGGTGTATGAACTGGGCTGTGTGGAGGGAGTAAGTGGTTCATGGTCAGTGTGTTCTCCTTGCTTGCAGGAGGCTTTCAAGGGAAATCTGTGGATTCAGAGTAACTGCATGACCTCAGTCTCACAGCCTAACACGGGTGCAGCTTTCATAACCTTCACTCACTTATTGCATAAGCTGAGATGGGGAGTGGCACTTGTAACAGGGCCAAAGCATCAAGACCCTATCTCTGTTTTCAGGGGAAAAAAAAAAAAAAGAAAATCTATATTATATATTGTTGTTATCACCTCTGTCATTGTTCTTCTCTCTTTCATTACAAGTTTCTCTAACAAGTTCAGATGAAGGTCAATGCATGTGTGTGTCCCCGTGCATGTGTTCTCCAAGTATTTCTCTTTTATTTGCTGTGGTTTAGAGTAAAATAATGCTTGGAGCAAAATGATGAAAGCTTGGACTGCAGATTCGAGTCTCTCTTGAGTTCCACAAAGTGCTCTTGTGAATTATAATTATGAAAAAAAGACTGGTTTATGTGATTTCAAAAGACTAGAATATTTCTGGGCTAAATATAAAGTTTTTAACAGCCTAAACGCCAGATTTTAAACTGGGTGGGATTTAAACATGCAGATTAAAACTAGATCATTCTGGTTAGCTTTTACATCTAGAATATTTGCATGACAGTGCTTACCTTTTGTTTAGAGGTTAAAATACACTGCAAATAGATTATCTTTTTATAGAAAATCAATACAGTTAGAACAGAAAGCCAAACAAATTTTGTTAGGTTAATTTTTAGAATAAAAACTGTAGTTTTGAAATAAGGAATTTTCCAAGCCACAAGAAATACTCATTGCAGAATACTTAGAAGAGACACTGAGGTAACATTTGGTTTTATGAAAAGCTTCAAGAAACATTAATTTTATGGATGAAAATAAATTACTTTTATTTTTAAATTTACTATAGGCACAGCAATATTAGAAGAACCTTGCTTTGTGCTGAAGATTATAAAAGCTGGATTTTCATTTGGCTGAAGCGCATAGTACTGCACCTGCAAAAAAAGAATATGAATCTGTGTTTGTTCTTGCAGACAAAGGGTGGTTGGGCAATTCAGCATCTGTTCATTAAATATGTGCTCTTGTGCCTGGGGATGAGTACAAAACCAGAAGTCCTGCTTCATATGACCTGCTCTGTTCAAGAAACCTCATCTGTATTTCTCAGTCTGGCAGCACTGGCTACAGTCTTTTGTGAATTGAGATTTTTGGAACAAATTTAAGTAGCAAGAATAAAAAGTCTCAGCATGTGAGACAGATGATGAAAAGCCTTTGAGAGAATTATGAACACAGTCAAATAATCCAAGAAGTCTTTTCAGTCAGGACACAACCTTTTGCTAACCAAGTTTTAATTTATTACATTAACTATGAAATTAGCTAAAACTCATATGGTTGTTAGGAATATGCTTGCTTTTAAAATAGATTGATTAATCTATTCCTTAAGATTGCATAGAAATTCCTTGTCCAGGAAAAAATAGTAACTTCGTTTTGCAGAAGATAAACAATACAAAGAGGCTGCACTGCACAAAAACAAATGTTGGTATATTCTGACAGAAGTAGAGGAAGTTTTCCCAGGACATGAAAACACAGTACAGTTGGAGGTGATGATAGGATTTGAATGTTTGTTTGTGTTTGGGAGTGCTTAACTTCAAAATTAATGCACATTTCCTTAGGTGTCGAAAAAGGATTTTTATCCTGACCACAGTAACTGTAATGGAAGTAATCACAAATTGAGTCTATTTAACAAGAATTTAAAGTGTAAAATCTTAATATAAGAAGTGTTGTAAATGGCTTAGAAGTCTATTAAAGTTGTGTTTTTAAGGAATAAGATTTCTTACCAATTTATCCCCATTTAAAAGACTAGAGAATGAACTGTGTAATCTTTGATTTAATAAATCAAAGACTATTAATCTTGGATATAAAATCTACCTAAGTCTACTAAATGTAAAGTGCATCTATGCAGCCTCATTGCTAATTAGTCAGACAGAGCAGCCATAAAACTGGTATTTACTGTAGTAAATACCTCCAGGTCTTTGAAATATCAGAAGAGACATAATGTGCTGCTGTTCAGCTTCTTGTTTTGATCCCTATTGTAAAAATAGCTCATCCTTTAATCCGTTGTTAATTGTAAAAAGAGAATCTTGGTGTTTCGATCAGTTGATTGGAGTTTCATAACTCCCTAGATACATAAAACTGCCTTCAGGGAAGAGGGGAAAATGTTGTACTTCAAACAAAACTAGAGAAAAGCTTATTGTGGAAAGATAGGCAAAATCCCATCCCTGCCTATATCCCTAGCTTTAAATAATATCTTTATTTGACAGGTTATTACCATACTGTGCTCCCTTTCTGCAGCGAGGGTGTCCCTGGCTTCAGCAGGTGACAGCCTTGCAGATTTCTTTCAGGTACTATCACCAGAAAAGGGTTCAAACTGGCTGGCTGGCTGGTCTGAGGACTGAACAGCAGCCCAGATCTTGGGTGATTTTCATTTTTGCGAAATATTCAAGGAAATAACCGGATACAGTCTCACCTCTAACAGGGAAACCTGGTACAAGTATTCAAGTCTCTGTAATAAAATTAAAAGAGACTGCATCTTCACTAAGTCTTTGCTTTAGATCAGGAATGTGGTTTTAAAGTGAATCTCCTTGTTCTCCCTTACTGTGCAACGTCTCATATTGCAGAGCAACGAATGCCTAACAAACAAAATTAAAATGGAAAACATGCTCCAGAAGCACACTGGAAAAAATTACTATTGTGTTTACATTTATATAACCATCTTGAGGCCAATGTGTGAACCCAAGGAGGGGCTGAGAACTTTTCAACTTGCTTGCTGATTCTGGGTTGCTTTGAAACGTGTTGAGTGGATAATCCTGGAAGTCTGCCAAAGCTACAGCCAAAGTTGCAGCACATGGCTCAGAATATTTTGCTGGAGAGGTACATGTTTTTTTTTACTGGATAAACCAACAGCCTATTCAAAGAAAATAGCACAGAGACACTATGCTCTGTTTTCGTGGAAAAGCTGGCAGCTTTTCAGGTAATTCAAAGGCTGAAAAAGTGGTGTGAACATTGAGTAACTAATATCTTCTGTTGTTTATTTTCAGGGAAACGACTTTTGTAGATAGCATTTTATTAAGGAAATATGAAACACTTTTAGCAGTACTTACTCCTAGTAGTAGTACTATTTCTCCTTTGCCCATATAATTATGAATATGGGTTAAAGAAGCCTATACAGCCCAAATTTGAATTGTTTCTCTGTGTAGATTTGCAGACACAGCATGGCACCAGTCCCTTGTTGAGGATATTTTGTTCTAAAGAGGCCCTGTTTGCATCTGACTCTGACACCTCCAAACAGTCCTTTCCTGACCTGCTTTGGCTCAGAAGGAAAGGGATAATTACAGAACGATTTAAAAATAATTGGAAGACATTTGACTTTTCTTTTGCCTTTCCCCTTTTCATTTTTGCTCCAGTGTGCTTGGACAGCAGTTTTGAAAGCATGAGGCGTCTTTGTGGCTCAGTCGTCAAATAACACGTCAGAGAAACCCAGCGTTGGGCAGTGCTGCCTTACCTTTGCTCCACCTCACGGGGTCTTCCAAAACCCAGGCTGTGAGCAGTTAGATATGTGAGTAAAAGTTTGGATCTCTCTTTTAGTGAGTGTTTCAAGGGGACATGAGGCCTGCTATACTTGATTGCTTAATAGCTGGTTCTGAACTTTCTGTCTGGGGACAGGCACGGGGCTGTGCAGCTGGGTTGGTGCACTCCAGTCCTGTGGCCAGCCCTGAGGGCAGGGCACTGCCCACTACCATGATTAAATCTTAGGTAATAAGGGTTCTTGGCAGGTATTGTCATTGTACAAATGAAGTTTGTTATTTGTTCATTTAGTATTTGACTGTGTTGAGAGGGGGTTGTAGAAATCAGAAATATAAAACATAACCAGTCACAGTTGATCATATTTTTGGACCAAAGTTCCTATAAATCCACCTGTCTTTCCTGCTGTATTTCTTTTGAAATAAGCCTGAATCCTATAGAGTCCTCACTGCTATTTTAGTGAAATATGAACAGTAAAAGTAGGGGGAGAGCTGAGCTTTCTGTGCCCCTCATACTGAGTTGGCTCCTTGGGGTACTTTTATCCAGAGCCCACTGAACCATGCTTCATAAACAACTGTGGCTCATCTGCTATCTGTGCATCCAGGCCCCATGGGTAAATCTATGTTCTGCTAAAATACCCTTTGTAAGACAAAAGTCCTCAAAGTTTTCCTCTTCACTGCTGCTGAAGAGTGATTTCACTGTTTATGGTGGCTGCCACGTGTTGCCTTTTGGCCACTGACAATAGCATGAGGACATTTGGATGCTGCTGACCTTCAGCACCTTACTTTGAAACAGTGTGCCACAGGAAAATAAAGAATCCACCACTGTAACTGCTTTGAAGCATCACTTGGTATTTAGAACCAAAAGCATACCAGAGGATTTCTTGAAGACATCAATGTCATGAACAGAATTGATGCTGGGCTTTCTCACTGTCAGTGCTTTCTCCACTTAATGACCTAATTTGTGTTGGGACCATTCATTAAAAAAGAATAATGTCCTATTTTAGTGAAGTCTCTATAAATCATACATAATCTGTCAAGTAATAGATCTTATCTTCATTCCAAGAGTCTATTTCTTCTGTATTATTTCATTATAAAACTCCTATACAACTTGATACCAAAATTAAATTAGCTAAATGTTATTACTGTTCCTTCTTTCTTGAAAGTGAATTGTGAGCTGCTTTTTTCAGTTGTAAATTTCTGACTTGGAGAAAGTTAATTTCACTAAAACAGTTCTGATGCATCTTTTGGCTGATAAGTGATGAAATCACTCTGAATCTCGGAGGAGAAATCCTTATGATCAACTGCAAACTGAACAAGTGTTTTGTTTAATACCAGAGTTAAAAGGGGACATTTTAAAATACCTTACAAATTCTACTGTCCTTACAAATCCTGTCCTTGCTGCAGGAGCCTTTGTAATTTGTTGTCCTGTGGAAATTTTCAAAAATACTCTGTTTAAACTTTTATTGCCATTACTTCATTTTTGGCTTTATTGGCATAACATCGATGTTGGTGAGTGGGTGCTACATATTTACTTTGGTAGTCAGTGTTATCACAGAATAAAAGGATGGCCTTTTATTCCCAGGGAATTCCTCCTAGACCTTACCTGTAGTGCCTCGTGTGTGGACTTCAACTACTGGGAAACTGAATAGGCATTATTTGTAGTATTCATTCTATTTAATGGCTGTTTCATACTTGAATGTTTGTTTTTAATCTTAGCAAAGGGATTTCAGTCACTGTGCAGTTATTAGGGCTCTGAGCCTAAGAAATTTTTGATGTAGTGATCTTGGGAACAACTGTTAGAGAAATTAAGAAGATCCACGTATCAGCTGACTGTTGTCTATCAAAGCTTCCAGTTTTATCCATGAGATTGTTTTTTCATGTGGTTTCCAAAACAAAGACAAGCTGGACATGATTATAAGGAGTATAAAATATAAATACTACGAAGAGGAAAACACTCTTTAGTCATAGAGCTAAGATAATTACTTTTGCCATAGAAAGCATGAAAAATGAAAACCAGAAAGCAAATTATAATCTAAGAGATGAATCCCTGGCAGAACCTGATGTTCATGAGAAATAGCTTAGTTTCTGATAGAAGTGGTAACAACTCTTGTAAGCAATTTTTCATATTTTCATATTTTAAGGTATTAATGAATCTTTTAAAAAGTTTAAAAATAATTGAAGTCAGCTCTTTATTCTCACTTCACGGAGCTGCATAATGCTGTGTTTATAATATACTCACCCATATAAATCAATTGTATCAAAGAGACTTTTGTGCTATAGTTGCAAAAGTTCTGGGAGCAGCCCCAGCTCCAAGTGCACTTCCTACCATTGTCATAAATCACTAGCTAGAATGTTTTGCCTTACTTGGGAAATTCTTTTGTAAATCAATGGCTGCACTAAAATCTGTTGCATATGAAAATACAGTGAGAGCTGTGCTCTGGGGCTTTTAATTTCTCTGCAAGTCCCATGACATATTTAGTTTCTTCCTCTCCATCCAGTTTGTGTGATATTTGAGTATGGTAATTATTGATGCTTCAGTAATAAGTTTGGAGCAGCTTAGTGTTGGTTAGTTTTGTAATAAAATACTCTGATTATATTTTGTTAAACTCTTACCACTGCTTCTGTCTATTTTGAAATGTAGATTGTTTTGCTGTGAAATAGTTTTGATTACAAAGTTATGCAGATGTAATTTTGTGTTTAAAATTTCCATTTCTTTGTTAGGTGACTTCTTTGGCCCACCATGATTAAATCTTAGGTAATAAGGGTTCTTGGCAGGTATTGTCATTGTGCAAATGAAGATTGTTATTTGTTCATTTAGTATTTGACTGTTTTGAGAGGGGGTTGTAGAAGTCAGAAACATAAAACATAACCAGTCACAGTTGGTCGTATTTTTGGACCAAAGTTCCTATAAATCCAGATCTCTTTCCTGCTGTATTTCTTTTGAAATAAGCCTGAATCCTATAGAGTCCTCACTGCTATTTTAGTGAAATGTGAATAGTAAAAGTAATAATCAAGTGTTTTAAAGCTTTTCCTATTATTAAGAGATGTGATTGGCATTGGAAATCTTCACTGATATGTTTTTAACTGTGATAAATGATCAGTTGTATATTTGCATTTTCCAGCACACATTTAACAAATACAATGTATTTAATTAATTATAATTGATTAATTACCAGATGCACAAAGTGTTGAATCAATGCAAATGAGGAAGCAATAGCATCCAGAGTGATTGAGTCAGAAGGATAGAAGGTCTTGGAACATACTTAGCCCAGGATAAATTTTTATGGACATAAAAAACGACCTTTATAATAACTTGTTTTGTTGTACTTTTTGGATATATCACTGATCAGTACAAGCAATTATTCTTTAGGTCTTTATCCTGTTTTCATTGAGATAACAGCAATTCCTGTTGATCTGAAGCTTTTCTCAGTCTGTTTGCACAGTGCATTTAGGGATATTATTGTAGCCTAATAAGACAAGTTGTTTTCCATAGAGAGAAATGTGTTTTAATCTGTGACTTCACACATGGAAGCATTTCATGGTGCATTTGTAGATTCACTGAGAGTAAGTACTGACAAAAAGAAAGAGGCAGATCTGTTCAAGCTATTAGAATATAATTCCCAGAGCTTCAAACAGTTGAACTCTGTTCCTGGTGGTGATTTCAGGAGCTGTCAGACTGCCTGCCCCCTGTGGTGTACAAAGCAGTTTAAATCATTGCACAGTATTTATTAAGAAGGGTCTCTTACGAGGCAAAATAAAACTTTCTGAAAACACTGTGAATCTTACAATGTCTTGACAGGTACTGTTTTCAAAATGCATATTTCAAATAAAACTAAGAAAAATAAAATGGTAACCTAGGCATCCTCCATAACTGGAAAATGTCAGGTATAATTTTACATGTTTACATGTTCTGCATCTCTTTTTGTCAAGCATGTAAGCTTTGACACTAACAACATAACCCACTGCCAGCATAACTTATCAATAATAATTTGGGGGAAAAAAAGTGGATATTAATACATTTTAAAAACCTGTCTCTGCAGCTCCTGAGAATTTTGTAATTGTCCTTGTAGGCAGGAATGGAATGTATAATGAAAGAATGTAGAAGACCTTTCCAGAACAGAGGTTATTGAAATGAGCCTTAAAATTAATTATTTCATCCATTAGCATTCTTTCCCATTAGTGGCAAAATCGGTAGCTTAAAAAAAAACCCCTTTTGTGATTCTGCTGTGAACCCCAATGCCTCTCACACTAATATAAATATGAAATGGTGCATCTAAGAAGAAGCATCTGATCCAAATCCTCCACAGAACTGGAATCATTGGACTGTGACCTGCTGCTTTATCATTTCAGTGGATAGCTGGTAAGAAAATGTCAGAGTAAGGAATGTCAAGTGTACAGTTTTGCTGGCAGAATAAGCCTGAGGCCTATTGATGAAATAAATCTCTGCCTTTTCATTCAGGCTCTGTGCTGAAATCTTGTGTTCCAAAGATAATACATATATTCCCAAAATACTTCTAAAATGTTTACTCAGAAATTGGAGCATTTCCTTCCCAAGTTTGCACTGCTCCCTCTCGTAGAAAATCAGCTGGTCAGGTAAGTACTTTTGCTTAGAGTCAGATTTAATATGAATCAGAGGGAAATCACACTTCTGTGAATTCAGCGGGGTCACATGGGCTTATTTTGTGCCAGGCCTGCAGCAATACTTTGCCTTATGCTTCATTTTATCACAAAGGTTTGTCAAAAAATATTCCCTTTCAGTCTTTATTTCCTGCTTCAAATGAAAAAAAAAAAAAAAAAAAAAAAAAAAAAAAAAA
>VZTR01026419.1:386237-429576 GCA_013400775.1 Chaetops frenatus
AAAAAGGAAGACAAAAAAGCCTTCATGAGGTGGGTGAAAGGGGCAAAGTTTTTTAAACCACTTCTTAGTTATTGTAATGGAAATCCTTATAATAGACAGTAGGGAGAAACTGACTTCTTTCATATCCCTTTTTTTTGTAGAATATTGTTCTATATATGATGCAAACAAATATTTCATTTCTTCATCCTCTAGGTCAAATATGAACAGTGATGCCACAAGTCCTTTTAGATTGTGCTACTGTTTTACAGCAGAGCTTTTTTGTCTTTAAATTTCAGAAGAGGTGCACCAAATATCACTGAGGGAGCTGTGTAGTTTTGAAGCAACTCCTCAAACATGTTCATTTTGGAGGTTAGGGCATCTTGTTTCACAGCCGTTCTCCCTGGGGGTGTAGGAAATTTGGGAATCTCTGTGTGACCTGTTACACTGAAGCCACCGGCTCCCTTTGTGAGGTGCCAAGGTGTGCTGACCTACAGCTTTATTGAGGGCTCTAGTGAGAGGCTAAATGTTGCACAGCTATCTGTTACCTGGATATGTTTCTGTAGTGATGGAAATGGTGCTGTTGGGATGAGGCTTCAAGGCCTCTGGTACTCAGGGAGGTGTCCTGTGCCTGCCCCATTGCTCAGAAGACAACATCTGCACCTGACTGTGCTCTGAAGCAGTCTCATGGTGTGACCTTTGCATCAGCAGTGGCAAAAGTAAACCAAACAGTTTGCTGCTATGAAGATGAGTTGATATAAAAGGCATATTTAATCACAGGTTAACATCCCAGAGTACAACTAGCTGTTGAGGAGCTGTGGCTGTGCAGTTGAGGTTGGGAATATGCAGCAAGCTTTCTAGAATTTTGTTCTCCTGCCAAAGTCAAACATACAAAGAGCACCACCTCTCTCAAGACACTGCACTGCTGATACTGTTGGGATCCAGCAAGTGTGAAAAGTAGGGTGAAGAAACACTCAGCAGCACTTCTGTACCTTCCTCCTTTTTGGAAGTCCTCTGTCTCACTCAGAACTGGTTTCTCAATAGGGAAAATGATTACTGTCAGGAAAGGATGAGATACAGATGAATTTTTCTGTGCCCAAAACTTGGTCTAATGGGAATTTGGCTTGAATATTTATTCTTAGGCCTCTCAGCTTGGTACTTTTCCCTGTGAAGTTGAATATACCATTGATAAATCCTTCTGAGATCTAAAGAAAGACCTAAAGTTTCAAAATACTTATCTAATTTAGCTTTTGCAATCTTAAAAGGTAAAACAAAGTATTAAGGATTTATCTTTCAGACCACAGCTCTATAATACTCTGACCATAAGGTTCAACAGCTAATAAAAACTAAAAAAATTGCTGTAGGCATTATCTTTCTGAGGCTGATTTCTGACAAGATGTTTTGTTATTAATGCTCTGGAGAATTTTCTGTTACATCAGTTTGATTTGGATTTGAACTCGGTTCCAGAGGTGAATATTCAGTGCTGCAAAGTGAGTGCTCCACCCAGTGCACTGATTATTCAGGTTCAAGAAATTTCTTTTCCAAATTTTCCACCCAATGTGTAGGGACAGAACACTGGGGATGACACAACCACTCTCTGTATTTGTGGGAACTGTTGCTATGAGCAGACCTTAATCCCATATGTAATGTTTCATTTTCACAAAACAAAAAAACTTACAACTCCCCACACACTACCCAAATAACGAAGACTTATTTGTGACTGTTTTTATACATTTGAGTTTGTTCAGAGAACTTGATTGCTCGATAACCTCGAAGCAACTGGAAGATGTTAACTTACTTGATAACCTGTGCAAATGCTCCTTTCTCAGACCAAGCCCTCACAGCAAAAAGAGTTGGACCTATGAACTCACATAATTCCTGCTTTAACTGAGGGATTTAGTAGCCACAGTATGAGAAATTTCCTTTTCCTCTTCAGTACTTATTCCTCAGACCATGGTTGCAAAGGTGTGCCATCGTCATAACTTTGAATCTCTCTGAGCAAAATGCTGACTATAGGCATCTTAAATCTAAATTTATGCCAAGGGCAGGTGAGTTTAGCTGAGTAAAGCAAAATCCTGAATCTGTGGATTATGCATCCTTGGAGATGGGCAAAACCCAGCCAGACAAGGCCCTGGACAGCCTGCTCTGTTGATGCTGCTTTTACAGGACAGTTGGACTGAATGATCTCCAGAAGTCCCTTCCAACCTCAACCATTCTGTGCATCTGTGATTTATTTCTTATCTGTATAATTGAATTATTATTTTTCCTTGCATGGGAATATATGAAATTACACCGTGATCCTTGCACTGTGCATCTGGTTTTATGCATAAAAGAAATGTGACAAAGATGGAGAAGTAAGAAGTAAAAAGATCATCAGTAAAACATGGTTACATTTTACTGCCCAGCTTCTTTACCCTTCACAGGGTTTCAGTGTCCAAGGTATTTCAGGTAATGTTATCCTCTTAGAGGGGCCTCAATACAGACATACTTGCATGAAGCCCACAACACCAATTTTCATACACACTGTTTTAACATGCTCAGCCTTGAACCTAAAACACTGCCCTAAAAGCACAGTTAGTGGCTTACCCTTGTACCAAAAAAGCCACACTTAGGAGAGCCAGGAGACTTTGGAAATTGCAATAATGGACATGTCTTTCAGTAATGCTTTGGAAAGGAAAAGTGTGTTAATAGGGGAGTGTTATTTGCTAATTGTCATAATTGCTGTCATTTTGTTCATTATTGAATACTAAATCCAGGAGGATTATAATGAAAATGGTAGATGCATGTAATTTACAGAATAGAACCTAGAGCATTTAAGTTGTCTGAATACAGTGTTTTAATGTGAGGTCTTGATGTCAGCCCCCTTTTTTTTTAAATTCTGTTACTGCAAGTTTGACAAGTTACCTTGTGAGTTGGATGTCTCAGTGGAAAATCTGTGACTTGCATAAACATTATTAAAAGAGGGAAATGACAGATTCTCGCTAGTCACTAATCACAATCATTTTAATATTCCTTCACAATGTAAGTCTCTTGGGCCACGGCTGTAATTTTAATCTTGGGATAGCCTTCACTCTTCTTCCTGCATGTGTTTCAACTGGTTTCTTTAGCTGAAGTTTACTTTAGCACTGTGTCAATTAAATGGCCATCAAAAGTAAGAGTTGCACTATGTCTGGTAAATTTAGGTAAAGAAGATAATGGTTCTGACAGTGTTTAGTTTTTTCAAGAATTTGAAAAAGTTGCAATTTTAGACCATTTCTCATCTTTAGTTCCAGTATTTTAAAACCCAGTATACCTTTAAAAAAAGTTGGAATAGTTATTTTTGTTAAACAATACTTGCCTGACCTGAGTTTCAACTAAATATTGATTAATTTTCATGGTTCCACTTATAGAACTGTCACAGAAATAAGAAACCGGTATTTCATGGTGTTATGGTTTTCTAAATTTTATTTTTCATGAAGTTAAAAGTCTCCCATTCCAAACTCTTATTTTCAGCATCAGACTGCAGACAAAATGGAAGCAATACCAGAACCCATGAGGTAAGAGAAACAGGCTATTCAGAAGTATTTTCAATTTATTTTTGACTCCTGGACTGTCAGGATTAATGCTTAATGTAACCATCTTGCTTCTGGGTTTTGTGTGGGTTTCTTGGCTGGGCTTTGCATGAGAGGTTTGCACAGATAAAACAAATTAGGATTTGCACTGATTCTTAGATCAAGATGCTATTTCTGGGCTGAGCTTAAATTTCTACAGCCATGGACCAGCTGGTGTAGAATAGGGCTTAGAAATGTCTCTTTTAATTGGAGTGAGAAAAGTCTAGGGATTTGAAATACAGAAGTAAGGAAGAGTTGCCTTTCTTCTCTTTTTTTCAGCAGTTTCTGAAATGTCTGGTATATTTCTGTTAGGATGACTCATTAACTGTGAGACCTGGAGATATATTTAAATAAAGTTACTACAGAATTTTCAGCCTGTTGCAACAGATTAAGCTCAGACCTTTGCCCAAGAAGTTCTGCCAGAGAGTGCCCAAGGCTTTGCTCAGGGAAAAGTTGGCTGATGCCAGCAACAGCAGAGTGGTAGGAGGCAAAAGTTAGGGAGTGGGGAAAAGGCAAGCTATTCCTGCAAAGGTTTTAACAACAACATCTCACAGATCACACTCCCCCACGAGAGCCTGAGTGCAGCTTTGGGTATCCTTACCCAAAATGGGTGTAATGAGGCAAATTAAGGTACTTGGAGAGAAGGAGTTACAGGGAAATATGTAGCCAGCTGGGGAGAGCTCCTCTAGGTTTGATACCAACTGCTGAAAGCTGACAAAAACTGTGAAATAACAATTAAGAGACACTTGGTTTCTTTCCATCCCATAAATGCAAAGCAAAGTGACAGCTTGAGGCTTCACTTTGCTACCCCTGTGTTGCTTGACATAGCAAGACTTTTTGCTGGTTTCTAGATAAGTCTGTTTCCAAATGCACTTCTTGCTTTCCCTTTTTCTAGCATATTAGAGAATGTGGGGTATCAAGGAAGGAATGAATTGTGCAGTATATCCAGTGTCTGTAGAACAGGTCTAAAGAGTGGAAATACACTCTGAGGAACATAAGCCATCTAAAGTTCAAAGTGAAACAGGCACTTAAAAATGGTCAGTTGGACCAAGATGGGATGTGGGAGAGAGAGAAAACAGCTCCTTTGATCAGATTTCACTGCATCTTTTAATTATGCAGGCCTAGAATGATCTAGTATCCAGATATTTTCTAAGTATAACTGAATGGTTTAAGCTCTAGATTTTGTTAATTGTCTTTTTTTATTTATTTGTTGTGTTTGAAGTCATTGTCACTTATGCTGGTGCTCAAGTCTCTCATGGTTGATTCCAGAAGTGAACTTTGGATAACTTCTGCTCTTGAACTGCAGTAAAATCCTCAGATGCAGGTGCTGCTCTGGTCTGAGTATTCACTGATGTGACTCTTGGAGCTGAGTTCTCTTATTCATATCAAAATTCCTGATGGTGATTGCTCATGGTGGGATGCATTGCCTTCACTCTGGTGCCTGACAAGGGAGCATGTATGAGTTTTAAGCAGCCTTAGTTAGGTGAGGCATGGCTGATTTCTTGATGCCATGGCATGATTCTTCCAACCTGTGTCAAAACTTGAACCTCGGACACAGGTGTTTTTATAAATAATCTCATCTTTTCTGTTTTCTGCTTCCATGTAAGTTGTTCAAATGAAAGTGAAAATCCCTAGACACATCCAAAATATCACACTCAATTCTGCCAGAATCCTGTTTTGAAAGTATCAGAAATGTTTTTTTCCTAATGTAGATGAATTAGCTTCCTGCATAGAGACAGCCTCCATGGATAGAATATTTTTATTACCTATCTCATTTGCTTTGTAATAGATCATAAGACCAGTGGGTCTGTACCTTGGGTTGTGCTAATTTGATAGTACAAAATGGTTTACTGGGTTACTGGGCAATAAGAATGTCTGAAAAGGTGACCTCAAAAAGTGCTTTCTTTTACAGAGTAGTGATAATTTATGCATAGTTGTGTGTATTGGTTTTCTGCTTTGGGTATTTTAACTTATACAGTTACCTCTTAGTTTGCAAAATTAGCCACTCTTACTAAAAACCAAACTTGAATCCTTCAGATATCTAAGGCTGAACACACAAAGCCAGAGGCAGAAAGCTGTAGGATGTTTGCTGTAAGTGTATCAGAAATGTTGTGGTCAGATTAATAAAAATAGGTTGTCAACTGCTAAACTGAGTTCTGAATTGCTGATCCATGAGCCTCTTCTTCCAGACCATTGAGTTTAAAAATAGTACAAGAGAATCACTAAATGTTTCTCAGTGCTGTAACTATTTGGTATTGCTTTTGACTTTTGGATGATTACCTGTCCTTGGGTAAAATGACCTTTGCTTATTGGTGAACAGAGATGGGCAACAGAGCTTTCCATGAACTTTTAAATAATATTTTTAGATAAGATCAAAAGTTAATGACTTATAAAGCCAAGTCATACATGAGTGATATTCACAATGGAGAAGAATCAGGGGAATTCTTTACACTTCTGAACCTTTATGTCCTTACCTTGTGTTGTTTATTTACATAAAAAGCTAAGAAATTCCCACAGCTGAACTGAACAATAAGGAACTTATGTCTTATTCTTCAGCTCAGCTACCATTTTAAGTGAAATTAAAAATATTCTTTGAACAGCATCAGAATTTTGCCAGTATCTACAAACAAGTTATTTTGCTCTGCATACTGTATCACATGAAAATGTTTCTTTTGTTTTCATTTTTTTGAATAATAAATATTCCTAAGCCATAATTATGCTAGCTCCTTCAGCATGGAAAAACCTCACTATTGAGAAGAATGCTTGTTTCATTGTCTGCCTGACATATCCCAAAGGAAAAAATAAAATCAAAGGTTACATATGCTCCAAAATAATTCTGTCAGTGTGAAAGTCAATCCACTTAGAGCATTGTCGTGTCATCAGTCTTCTTTAGGTTAATACTTAATCTATAATGCATTTTTTACAAAAATTAACTTAGATGTAACCCAGGCTGAATATATGCATTTAGAGAACTAAGTATATACATAGAGAGAGTACATTTAAGTGTGGAGTGTTCCTAAGTGTGGAATATATTGGTTTTGAGGATTTTTTAAAAAGAAAGTGAATCTAGGGTAAAATCAGACTACAAAGGTACATGAGTTGTCCTGCCCAATAACAAGTAGAATCTCATCAGTGAATGTGCTTATGTATGTCTGATGATATCATGGGAAATTCAAGGTCATGTCAAGCTTAGTGCTAAAAATGGAAGTGTAACAGGAACCATTTCCCTTGTGTTTTTTTTGTATAGTTTGGGAGTTTTTTTCCCAACATGCAGCTTTTTAGTAAAAAATGTTTTCAAATATACTGCAATGCAAGTCAGGGCCATTTTAAGGTAATAAATGCAGATAAAACTATCATAATAGTAGGCATCTCAAATATAAAGGTCTGTCTCAGTAGGGTTGTTTTACTCTTCTCTAGAAATTCTAGTTCAAGAAGAACCAAAGGTGAAAAAAAGAAGTTATTTCTCAGCATCTTTAGAACTCAGTGAAACATAGAAGTCTCCACTGCTCTTGATTTGGTGTCTGAGAGCCTCCCTTTGGAATTACCAAGTGGCTGAGGTTGCAAGGGACCTGCTGAGATGACCTGGTTGAGTGTCCCTGCTCAGAGCAGCATCAAGCAGAGCAGCTTGTGCAGGGCCAGCTCCCCTGTGGCTGTGGCCCAGGATGGAGACCACCCTGCAAACCCTCTGGGAAAGCTGTGCCAGGGCTCAGCCACTCTTGTAGCAGCCGAGAAGAGGGAACTAAACCTAAAGGAATTACTGGAAGTTGGTCTGTTACCCCTGAACCTCTTGACAAAGAATATGGATTTGGAACCTCTCAGCATATACTTGTGGCAAAGCTATGTTGGGATTGCAGTTGGTCACTACCATGCAGATCAAAATGTGTATGGCAGCTATATGTATGGCTTAAGTTAAATGGTTTTTATGAGCAGCCATTTGTCCCATTTACATCAATGATAAGCAAGTTCAGCATTTAAGTATTTTTTGAACAAGATTTCTGGTGTTTTAAAATATTTTTTCTTCCCGCTCCAGCTTGGCCTTGCTTTATTAGTTACAGGAAGTCGAGTTTAATTTCCCCAAAAGCACCCAGTTTTGCTGTTTATTTGTACTCTGCCGTCCTCTGAACTTTCCAAGTATTTTGAGATTACACAGTTGTGCTGTAAATAGGAGACCTGGTTTTGTTAAGCTTGAATACTCTCAGCCTGCAAGGATAGGACACTGCAAGCCTGTGATGTGCCAGTGCTGGGGAGCTCACTTGTGTAGGTTGGACCATCCCAGGGGAGGCCCCTGGCCTGGGACAGCTCTGTGTGGCTCTGCTCAAGCAGAGGCTGAGCAATCTCCCGCTGGATTGCTGGTGTGCCCTGCAGCTCACCTGGTGGAACCTGAGGGAAGGCAGGTAGCAGTGAATAAAAGCCTCTCAGGATGGGCACACAGCGGGCATCACAAGGAGGGCACTGTCAAGGGTTGCTCAAGGGTTTGATAAAGGCTCCAGCAATTTCCTGCTCTCTCCCCTCTCTTCTCCTTCAAGTAGAAAAACTGAAGGGAAGTGTGTAGAACTTTGTGTCAGTTCCAGGGAGCAACACTCCCTTTGTGGTCACCACTTCTGGGATGGGCTTAGGAAGGGATTGCTCCAAAGCCAGTGCAGATCTGAAGGCACTGAGCCTTTTTTATGCTTGGTTCTCAGGTTTGGCTATAAATGCAGTGGGAAATAATTGAAACTAGACCAAACACTGTATTGACTTTACAATGTAAGGGATACACAACTTCAGTGTTTGTGTTGTGCATGCAAAAACTAAAAGAAAAAAATAAATAAAAAGAGCAACTTCATGATTTAATTTAAGTGCATTTTTAACAGCATGTGCTTTTTGGTCAGCACACTCTGGTTTAGATAAACACTGTGTTGGCAAATAGTGAGTGACAAGGAGTGGCCAGTTAGCATGTAATCACTGAATGAGTCATGAAACCAATATTATAATTATGCCACTATGAGATCAGGTTTGCAAAGCCCCACATTTGCAAATATACAAGCCAGTGACTGAGAAGGTTTGTTGTTTGTTTGTTTTGTTTTTTTTTCAATAGAAATTATTTTGAAAAAAGCACCTGCAAAATAAGTTAGCCACAGCAAACTGGGAGATGATAAAATTCAGATACCTTCTGGCTGCAGGTGATGGATGTGCTGACTATTGGTTTTGCAGGTGTTATGTGAAACAATGAAAAATACCTGTTGTATTTTGTGGTTACAGACATCTTGCTAAGGTTGGATGGTCAAGCTAGGATTTTTCCAGCAGTTTGTGCCATCCTGGTAGAGGAGAAATTCCAGAATGTTCATGGATGAGCAGGGACACTCCTTTTCCTGAGGAAAATCCCCTGATGGTAACAGCCAACAAGGCTCATGAGATGGTTGTGTGTGATGCCAGCCTGCAGTGTATCATTACATATGAGAAGCACAGAAGGGAGTATTTAAAGGACTAGGGAGCAGGAGAAGGCACAATTCAGCCCCTCAGGACTGTGAGGCCTTGATGGCCTCTCTGTTATAATGGTTCCAGAACATTCTATCAGGATCTCACCCTTAGCATTGCAGATTTATAATCACAGATCACTGCACTGTGTGTAATCCCCTAAAAAAGGTCCCAATAGAATAATTGACTCTGACTGCAGATGGATCAATAATATATAATCCTGAATATTTGGAAAAATATGTTTGAGGTTCTGACCCAAAACATTATATTTGAGTCTCTGTATATTTAGGAGAGCTTTTGACATGTATTTTGATTTTATTTTAAATGGAATATGCCTACTCAGAATCCAGATCATTACATTTGGGGGAATTCCACAGATGAAAATAGACAGAAAAAGTAAAAATCTCCTTATTCATACTGCTATTATTATCCAAATAATAATAAAAACATCTTATAGTAGTGAGGGGGTGGATTTAAAACCTTTGCTCCACTAACATTTCAGTTTAATTTATTATATGTAAGCAAACCTTTGAATTTCTAAAATATTCCCATTCTGATTGCTAGTAATTGCCAAAGCACACTTTCAATATTTAGTGACCCAAACATGTAAAAAAACTGCTGGATCTTTTAAAAAAAATTTGAAAATCCTTTTACACATCGTTTTAATTTGGGAGGGCTTCTCTGTGCCTAACTGTTATCCCTGAAGAATATAAGTCAGGTAAATAGCTAAAAAACAAGTGCAAATGTTAGATGTGAAATCAAAATTAGGTATTCAGATTTAATCCTTCTTTTTTATGTTTGGTTGAATGAAAGTTGTCTCTGTTTACAAAGAAGCAATTAGTTCTACAGAACTACTTATTCCCCTCATTAAATCATATTTGTCAAAACAGAATAATTTACATAGTAATTAATTTTGATACTGCTTATAGTGGGCTGTTATTTTGGTTGAGAAATAGGCCCCCGGAGCAGATGTGCTCTCACTGAGAAAAAAGCCTCCTTTTGGAACCACTAATAAGGCACATGTGGAGAAAATAATGTAGAAAAGACTCACAAAACAATGGTTATTTAATAAATAATTTTACTAATTTGTTTTGAAATTTATGAAGAGAAAATTGACCAGCTGCATCTTTGCTTGTTTAATCAAGGGTTTCATGGCCTCTTGGCTGACAGGTCAAGTGGCTATTTTTTCTTTCTCTTAATTCAGAAAAGCCCAAAACCCTCATACCAAGCAGCAACTTACTGTCGGAAAAGTGACTTATATGTTTGGAAAAGTGTCTGCATCACATTATTTGTGATTTGTGGCTCTATTTCATGACTGATGATTAATTGCACAGGCAAGGGGTTATCAAAGGAAGCATTAAATCAAGTGATAGTAGTTTTTGTTTCTTTTCCAAAAAATTACATAAATTACATGCCATTGGAAATGCTGGGATAGTTATGCATTGGTTGCAAGCATGAAAATTTCAGTTACTGAGCATAATTTTTGAAGATTGTAATCCAAAGAGCTGCCATTATTTCTGCTATTTGGAATAAATAGTTCCTGTAGTGGTGAAAGGTTTTGAGGTAGGAGGAGTTCATCAAGGAAGGTGTTCAGAAGCAGACTGTAGAATCACACTAGCTTGTTTGGGGCAAGCCATTATTTAAGGAATAGTTGATTGGTAAATATGAATTAATGTGGTCAAAAATAACAAGATTGTAGTGCTTATTGCAGGAAGGCTTTGCAGTAAGTGTCTCCCTGCAGTTTCTGGGGAAGCAGGAACTGTGGAAGAGGTGCTTCAGTGAACAGGAGGCAGAGTGGAAAAGCTTCTCCAGCACCAGTGCCTCTGTAACCCAGCCTACTTTGTTCTCTTGGGCTGGGTTCTTTTTCACATGTGACAGAAGCCAGCAGCTATGAGAGCAGCTTAATGCTTTTGCTTCCCTCTTTGGTGAAGTGATTCCCTTTTTTACACCGTCAGGAAGAGCCTCACAGCCTCCCATTTTCTGATGACAGTCAATCCCATCCTGTGATCCAGCCAGGGGCAGAAAGCAAGTCTGTTTCCTGGCTTCTGACTGGTTTTTATTCTGCTGCCTGGCCCTCTCCTTGCTCAGAGTGGAGAGGTTGGCTTTCCAGCACGTCAGCTGATTCATGCCATGTGTTTGAAGTTTGGAAATTATAGCTGTCATTCTTCACTGCCTGATTTTTACTTTCCAGGAATCTCATTTCATAGAAAGAAGTTGTTACTTCTTGTGCATTTTCTGTCCTAGTTTGAAATAATAAGGACATCAGAATATGAACAGTAGAGGCTTTTGTTCGCTTCAAAACATCCTTTGTATAGACATGTCATGACAGTCTGAAATTTCACCTTCCAGTTTATGAAATTTTTCTTTTGTTCCTAAGGAATATTAGGGCTCCTCCTTTCCCTGTAACATGAAGAAAGAAAAAAATAGCAGTGCTGTCATAATATTTTGAGGTGTTCTAGTTGTGAAACAATCCAGAGAACATAAAGGCAGTCATTTACTTGGCTGGAAAGGCAAAGAAAAATAAATAAAATGACTGTGGCAACAAATAAAAACACATGAGTAAGCCTTTCCCAAGATAATTCCCAGTTTGTAATCCTCTCTGAAAGGAGACATTCGTTTGCTGAAAGAGAAATGATAGGCTGAGCAGCCTTACATGCAGCCTAATAATTTATGAATATTGCCCTAACACTTTAAGTAAACATTTACAAGTCGTCTTAAAATTTGTAGTGGGACTTGGAAATAATTAAGAAAATTAAAATAATTTATTTAGCTCTTTTGCTAACATTTTTATTTATCGTATTATAAACTTTTGAAGATTTCTCCTTGTCTGGATTTTAGTTTTGTTGTTGTTCCAGCATGTTTTAAGTAATTTTGAAGTGTGGAATACTGTCAGGTTGGTTGTTTTTCAAAAGATGTTTTACACTTGACTATAAAATGATAATTATGGATCACATAGAACTGAGCAAACCACAGAAGTCATCTCAGAACATTTTTGTCTGGGCTACCACAGAAAACACTTACTGGGATATGAATTTAGTGGAATATTCAGTTCAACCACCTTTCTCACTAACTTTGAAATATTCAAATAGATTTTTTCAATTACTTGCTTTTAGAGGTGAAGAGGCAAATACATTAGTGTTTTTCAAATCAATGATCATGAACAGATTGTTTGCTTTGCATGCAAATGAGTTGAGCTACTTTGCTTTAAAGCCTTTAAAAAATATCTAATCCTGGGAAGCTGGAGCCTGTAATTTTCTGTACAGCAGCTTTAATAATGAGTAATGAATTCTGGCTGTGCTGAAGCAACTTGTCTTGTGTAAGCAAGATATCTTAATATAAACAGCTCACTTTTCTCATTAAAGTAATTATTGAATCAAAGCCAAAGCAATTGTTTCAAATATGTTGCAGTTCTGCTCTGAGTGCTGTTCAGAATCCATGCAGCTGAGCACTGAAATATACTTATGAATGAATTCTCAAAAAAATATGGAGCCTGCCAAGAGAATCCTTATAGGCATAGGGGCAGAAGTTCTCTGTTTGTTTGCAAGTTCCCTTCTTCCTTTGGTGGTCACCTTTGGTTTCTTGAGGCAGAGACCCTGGTGGTCTGTGCAGAAAGCAGAAAGCTTCCTGCTGCTTTCTCCATATGATGGTTCTGTCTCTTTGGGTGGGATGCAGGGCACACTGTGACAGCTCAGGGAAAATCGCCTCAGGTGCTGCATTCAGGCAATTTGGCAGGAGAACATCACCGTGAGGGATGGAAAGCAATTGGCTGTTGTTCCTCTTCAGAACCAGCCAGGTGATACCCACAGGATCCTTGCAAAGGGATACCTTGAAAATGATGGGAAGAGAGGGTTGAGGACACAGATGAACTATTCTTTTTCACTGCTCTGTTTAATTTGTACAGCAATAGAAAACTGTGCCTCTCCATACAAGAAACAAAACAACTTGCTCCCTGACAACAAAAATCAGCCTCTCCCAAAGCACACAGCCAGTTCAAAAACTGACACCCAACAAAATCACATGCAATTAACTCCTACATTTTCAGATTTATAAGCAATACTGAAAGAGATAATAAATATGAAAACAAGTCTTATATAGAAAAAGCAAGAATGTTCACAAGCAAGGAAGATTTAGTCTTTGAAATACCCAAACTTTTTCTGTCGTTCATTATTCCTTTTTAAATAATAGCAGTCCAGAAACATTTCTTTTCAGTTGCACATAGGCAGACTAATGTAGATCGTGCTTTTTATGACATAATTGGAATAAGAAATGATCTTGAAGACCTTTGCCATCATTTGAATATCATATATGCTTCCTGCTGAAAGTCCAGTGAGGGCAATAATAACTATCCTCAGTTTCAGTATGCAAGTAATAACATCATGGATTGTCTGGAACACAGGAGGGTAAAGACACTAAAATACAAGAGACGAGTGTAGCAAAACATGACACCTGGTACCTGACAAGGGAAAAATTAAAAGCAAAATTAAATGCAAATTAGGAGCAGCAAAGAACAATGAAATAGCTTATGATATAAGTAATGATTTCTCCATTCACTTGTCTCTACAGTTTGAGACTTGCTGGGATTTTTTTCTGTTGGAATTACTTTTTTCTTGTTACAAAAGTAAAACTCCTGGTATTCAGCCATGGAAATGTGTTACTGACCAGTTTGCCTTAAATGCCAGTCCACAGAGAATAGCAAATCTGGTTCATGTAGGCCTCTGTTGCCTGGGCATCCTCATGCAGGGTGGATGGCAGGTCTTAGTTAACCTGCATAGCTGCAATAATCTGCCTTTATCACCTCTTAATTTAATTAAATCTGAGATCTCTTCACAGCATTTGGAGAAATCTGAAGAAACTTTACTTCCTCACAACTCAGATTCAGCCAGATTTTTTCCTAGAACAGGGTGACCGTGTGAATGTGACCAGAAGTGAGGAATGGGAACAGTGTGCTTGAAATGCCACTGAATGGTTAAGCAGAACTGAAGTGTTAAAATCACAGCAGGAGTGGTGGCTCTAATGCACCTGCACAGCCCTGCCAGCCTAGAGATGGGTATCACGTTGTTTTGTGAGGCTTCAGGGACTGCAAGGCTGTGCTGGCAATGCGGAGCAACTTATGGGAAAAGCAGGATCTGCTCTCCTGGTTCAAACAGGTCATTATTATCCATGAACAAATATGTAGCTGACAATTTGTGATTGTTAAGCTTCCTTTTAGTTATGCTTTTGGCCTGCATCCTAAAGACACTACATTACCAGTGCAGAAATGGAATCCTGGGGATTGTTTCAAGTGCTGAAGCCTCCCTCCCTTAGCTTAACTTCCTCCTTTATCAGAGCCCCAGCTGATTAGATAGGAAAGCATGCTGGCTGGCGCCTTCCCATCCCCTTTGTTTTTGTACCTCACTGCTCTGTGGTGCTGGGTCATGTTCCTATTCATTTTTCATTGACCTTAGCTCATTACACCCTTTCCAATTGCAGCTTGTTTCTCTGACCTTGGAGTCCTACGGGCCGATCCAAAAGATCTGGGACCGTGTTTTTAAGGTACCTTCTGGAAAGGCTGGAAACACGAGGACATTTTTCAGCCAAGAAGTTTGTGTGTATGCATGAACTTCTACTTGTGTATGCTGTTACTCTATTATCATGTAATATTTGGCTCAGGGCTGTGGGTTTTGCAGCCCCCTAGCACCTTCATGAATTCTGGTGTTGAATGATTCATGTTTCCAAACAGATTTGGCAGATGTTTATTAAAAAATAGCAGATAAACAACTAATATTGTGTGAATATCTGTCTTTATTTCACAGGTTTTCAGTCTCACTGCTTTGTTGCTTATTTCTATATTAACTTTGTGTGTTTCTGCCCATCTAAAAATCATGCAATTGTAAGGGCTTAGAACCCACACCTGTTTATTTCAGCCACAATAGATCATGTGTTGAACTTCTGCTATGGGCTATTAACTGATTTGGAAATATACATATGTGCATTTTGATGTGCTTTACCACACTTAGATGCCTTTGAATAGATTTTTAATTTTGATTGTTGGGTTTGTTTAATGTTTGATTCACAGGTTTCCTATCCAAACTTTCAGTGGATACTCAGGTAGTTGAACAAGTACGGTGATCCCTTATTGATGACAAAGTGGATTATTGCTCCTTAAAACTACTTCCTTCCTGCCTAAAACAATCTTCCTATCAAGGTCAGAGCCTGAAGAGATGTGGAAGTTATAAGCAGTGAAATATGTCTACCTGTGTGAGAGTACAAGAACAAAATTGCTGTAGATCTGCCCTCCCCGTGTGCTCAGCGGGCCAGATGTGAGGCACTCCTGGCCAGGAGTGGTGGAACCTGATTTGTGTGGCACTGAGCCCCTCAGCATCCAGGGAATGCTGCTTCCCAGGGCAGCTCTCCCAGAGCTGGGTGGGGCAGGTACACACTCATCCCTACACGCTCTGGCAACCTGCACTTGATGCTCCCTGCGAGGGCTTGAGGCTGAGCTTGGAACGAGCGGTGCAGGGACAGTGCAAGCCTCACCAGAGCATTGCCTGCAGGCCACTCGATTTAATGCTGGCACCGAGTGTGGGATACCTTTAGCTGTGTGCTGCTTGCATGTGCTGGGTCCTGACAGCTCTCTCTAAAGCTGAGAGAGGAAAAACGAAATCCGGATTCATCCCTGTGCCTACGTTTGGACATGAGTTGGTTTAACATGGGAATTTAAATCTGTGCATTCTGAAAATTATGTATTTTATCATAAAATCCTCTACTAGATGCAGAGGTAGATGCAACTTTGATGTAAATGGGAGGATTTCTGGAGCTAAGTGTTCTCTTTTTTTTTTTTTTAAATTTGGTATCTATGTCTCAGAGACAAGTTGCAATTGTTTGTATTTCACCAACGGTGTCTCCTTTCCCTCTCTTCTCTTGATTGCCCAGCTAATCCACAGAAAGAAAAATAGCCAGGATGTTTCATCCCCTTCTCCTGCAGTTTCAGTTCTTTGGAGCCATTGACTGCTGCTGTAAATCAGAGTAGTCTTGGAATTGAAGTAGAAGGACCACGATCATGTGAAAAGGATGCAGATATTTGTTTTATTGAGTGTGGGGCTCCACTTTCTAATCATTATGACAATACTTTGAATCATAATAACATGAGTAGTAAAGTACCTAATGGTAAAAATGCTTTGAATAAAAAGCATTTTTGAATAAAGCCTGCTGCACACTATGTAAAAAAAAAATTCACTTAAAATGAATTCCAAGACATTTGAAAGTAAAACTTTCATTTAGAAGCATGTAGAGTTCTAGTATAATTTAAAACTTGGCTTCTGTTAATTGCAGCTTTATTTTCATGTGGTGGTTGCAAAGGTGAAACTTGTTATCTAGAGGGACACATTTCTTCTTTTTCTTAAAGGAAAAGTAGATGGATGCAGACTTTTCATGCTAAAAGGAGTGCTGAGAGGTGCATTTTTCTGTGGTTCAGTTACTCCAGAATGAAGCATGGGAATTCATTTTAACAGGATAAGTAACTGCAGTCCAACGTAACATTTATGCCTTTATAGTGTAAAATTGTTAAATATTAGTATAACCTATATATCAGCTTTGTTTCTTAACATAACACTCTGTCTTATTACAGTACATATGTTATGTACCTGCTGGCTCCAAAAGATCCAATTCCATTGATTCAGAGGTTTTGTTACTGCAATTGTAAAACATTGCTTGACCTGTAGCTAAGGCACAAATATAAAATTACAGGCAGAATTCTGAGGAAAATTTAGGGTTAATAAAAGTACACTGCTGCTGAAGCTAAAAGGAAGTTTGTCTTCTATTTCAGCTGAACTCTAAAAAGTCTCTTGTCAACAGCTTTTGAAAATATCTCTGAAAAGATGAAAAGAAAATTATTTAAAAGAAACGGAATTGTATGTTCTGTCAAGCCTTCACTTCTTCCTTTGCAACTGGAAAAACCTATTAAACTTGATGAAAAATAACAAAAACTTTGGTTCATTAAGGGCTGTCAGTTCAAGGTCTTTCACAGACTGCCTAGGCACTGTTGCAGGCTCCTACTAATTAAGCATGCAAAGAACACATGATTTGCGCTTAGAAAGTAGTTTTTACAATTACTTAAAGCAATCTAATAAAAAAGTGTAATTTTTCTAGCAGGAGATCTGTCATTTTGAAATGTTGGATAACTAAGGGAAATAAGTAATGTTTGATAAGTCTAATTCTTTTCCATTTTTGCAAAAAGAATGTGAAAGCTATACCTCTTTCTTTAACTTCTGTTATAACACTTCACTTGGTGTGAGCTAAGTTTGTGTCGAAGCAAGAGATGGTGTCTGTTTTAAGGACATGAAAGCTTCATTTCTTGTAATGACACCGTAGAAACAGAGGCTAAAAATGAGTAATTACCTACTGCTTAAGATGCTACACAATGGCAGTCACTGCAGCAAGGGATAATCCAAACAAAGGCTTCCTCATCCCTCCCGGAAACTGCTCCCATTGTTCTTGCTCTGGCTGCTGCTGCTGATGCAAGGTAATCATTGGAACTAATGCTTGCCATGCTAAATGTTTTCAGGAGTCCCACATTTGTGAAAGAGACTGAAAAGTAATAAGGAAAATCACAAGAAGTTTTCAGTTTTTTCCCCACTTAATCCCCATGGCTGAGCACAACTCTTGGAAAATCAGAATTAAGATTAGGTTTGATCTCTGCAGAAGACATAAATACACAGCCTAAGTAGAGTGGGCTGGACAGTTACAACAGTGAGGCTCAAGAGTAATTTCCTTTAAGTGAGTGGGCTGTAGAAATATGCTTTATTTACTCAGCTCCTACATAGACTGATTTTGGTTTTATGCAAGCAATTAATTTTAATATATAACAAAAGAGACAAATTTATTTCCCAAAAAACTGTTTATGTTTTGTCCAAGTCGTGTATATTTTTTTAATGCCCAGTTCAGCTGCAATAAAAATGAAGAAGCTGCTCAAAACCAAGCAGTCAGGGACACTTCCTTCAGTCTTCAATGTGGTACACAAGAGCTTGATGGGATGGTTGGGGTACCTGAGATTCAGTGTCTGTGTTAATACTCATGCTTTCATTCTTTGGTGTAATTAATGTTTTTGCATTTTATCTAAAATAGAATCATTCCTGTGGAAGGGGTTGCTTCTTTCAGTATGTAATGTAGGGTATAAGAATCTTCTGTAGGAGACCAGGAGCTCAAGAGGATTATTTTATTGAAATATTTGTTCTGACTCATGTGCAAGAGACATGACCTGAAGTCCCAAATATTCTTGCTGTGCCATTTGATGTCTGAATTGTAATGTGCAAGTTGAATAGCAACACTTTTCTTTCATTTTTTGAAAATAGTCTTGTGAATTTAGGTCCTCAAAATGAGACACATTTCAACAGTTTTTCCCTACTCCTTCCCTCCTTTCTTTCTTCTCTCTCATTTTCTTTATATCTTTCCTCATATTCAGCAAATACCAATCAAACAAATGAATATTTTCAGTTAAAATGTTGGCTTTTTAGCATTTGTATTCAGCTGTGAAATTATTGTGAGAAGCTGTATATCAGCAACATTTATGTGTATATTATACATACCCAGAATGAATGGTTAATTTAAGGACAGGCATTGTAGGCAGAGTTGCCACTCTCTTTTTTTACTTCATTTGTATTTTTCTTTATATTTTATTTATTTCCATCAATAAAAGCAGTCACTGCTACACAATGCAACTTGCCCATTGTTCAGATTTTAGGCACTACAAGATTTAATTGATTAATTTAATTGAAATGCATGAAACTAACAACATAAAAATGTTGTTTGCTTTTCGGCACTCGACGCTTAATTAGTGACTTGGCAGATAGGACAAGTAGGGGAGGGTATTTCCTGATGGCTGATAATTCATTAAGTTGAGTGCCAACAGAAAATCTAAAATCCCTTAACTGCCATTAATTAATTACCAGGAAATACCTGGCTCGGGTGGAGCGGGTCATTATGCTTGTATTCCACATGTGGCTGTGAAAGGAGAAAAGAAATCAAAATAACATAGACAGTGTGTTGTGCAAAGCCAGTACAGAGCCCCAGCTCTGTCCAGTCCCTGGGGCTGTGCAGTGGCACCACATCTGTCCTGGTAACAATCACAGCTCAGAGACACAAACCCAAAACTTCACTGTGCCCTTGGGTTTAGCTGTGCACAGGTGTAACCAGGATTTGTGTTGACAGCAGGGTAGTGCTTTTATATTTGTATTTGAGAACAGTTTGGCTTGTCAGTACCTCAAAGCAAAGGATTCTTGAGTTGTCTAAGAATGTTTAGGCAGTGCCTTCTCCCCTAACACGTTCACACAGGATAAAACTAGGTTACAAAATGTGTTGCTAGATATCAGGTTGCTAAAATGTGTCTCTTCTTTTTATGTTTTCTTCTTATATGTTATGGTCTACAGTTGCTCATTTATTACTGCAAATTGCTTTACTAATAGAGAAAAAAGAATAGATAATGCTTAATAACAAATCAAGTATATTTCACTCTGATTACACCATTATTTTCCAATATATCAAAGGAAAAGGGAGGAAAAAAAGATTTTTTTTTTCTCCCCCAACACTCCCTTTCCTGAGATGTCTATGTAATAGTTAATGAAGAGGAGTCTTTTATTTCCATTGAAATAGAGTCTTTAGTCTAAGATGTGATGAACATATGATTTAGAGACTTAAATTAGAGATTCTAGAATAGGTGGGCTGTACCACATTTATTTCCCCTCACACAAGTCCAAGTGAGAGGAGAACCAAACCCAGAGAGGCAGCTTTGGTCTCCTCCTAATGAGCGTAGCCATCCTTCTGGTGACAATAAAAACAGGTAAATAAAACTGGAAATTGTTGCTATTTCATATTATCTTAAACTCTGTGTAAAGATTTTTCTTTTCTTTTGTGGATGGTTTGTTGGTTACCTGAGCATTTCAAAGTAGGTTACAATTTACTTTTTTGAAATTTTTTTTTATTGGTTAATGATATAATGTCAGAGGAGATTTCTTCTCCAATTTTTCCTCCTTCAACAGCAGTTGAGAGCTATATTTGGTAGGTAATCACGTGCACGCAATCAAAGTTCAGCATTTCAGGTGCTTTGGGAGCCCTTACCTATTTCAAGTTATAGTAATAAAGGTTATTAAAGGGAATAAACATAATTATCTCTGACATATTTCATACCAGGAGAGAGTGTATGTGGAGTTCTACTGATAAATTTCTCCATTTTCTAAACTTCCCATTAGAGTGCACAGACTTGTCTTAAATACAAGAAATCCTGGAGTGTAATTTAGACAACAGGAACATTCCAAATACTCAGGAGTTTCGCCTAAATATTTATTTAATAAGGTTGGGGTTTGGTGAGGATTTTGTGAGTTCAGCTTGTGTACACAAAGACTCTTCATACTGTTCAGAAGAAGATTTGACAGAACATTCAGATTTCCGTTTGCCCAGGAAACAGTTCCAGCGCTTCTCTTCGCCAGGCTGTGCAATAATTTTTTTTCCCCACATCCTGACAGCATCAACACCTGGCGGGTGAGCCCTGCAACTTTTCCCATCGTTGGGGCTTTCAAGAGAGTGCCTGTGCAGAGATAAGGAAAGTCCCTTTAGGCGGCGGTGCAGAAGACGGAGGCTGAAACGGGGCTGTGAGAAACGAGTTGAGGTTTATAGAAGAAATTAATTTTATTTGAGGGACAAAGTTGATCGGACGAGGGAGTTGTGCAGGGCTGGGTGAGCAGCCCTCGCTGGAGGCCAGAGGCACCAAGGCCCGAGGCTGCTGTCACACCCTTTGTAGCTCTTGCTCGTCACTCAAGGGCACATGGCTGCTTTCTGCCCATCAGGGGGCTGCTCAGCCTGGCTCCTCCCCTAGACAGCCCACTCAGGGCGTGCTCTCAGACAAGGGCTGGCCCCAGTTTGATTTGCCACCTCCTAGAACCTTCCAAGAGGGTTCTAGTTCCCCCCGCCCTCGCAGCCCATCGGCCATTTCATTAGGGCAAACCTTTACAACAAATATCGCAGCGATCCCTAATTTTGCACCGACAATTAAGCGTCGTCAACTAATTACAAACGTAACTGTACAATGAAACAGTGCCTAAAACATATAATATGTGAGAGCCAATCCTAAAGCATTCATCTATCACACGACCGAGAAAGAAAGGGAGGACTGTAGGAAGTGTCCAGCATAATTCATTTCCCTATATTTGTTAAATGAGTAAGTTCCCACACATTAATTTTGGCCTGACTTGTGTTATATTTTAAGTACCCTTGAGAATCAGTTGATGCCAGGCTTAGATAACTTATTGAGCCATTTTGTCTTTTCTTTAATAAAATAAATCAATAAACTTTTTTTTCCAGGATGTGGTGCCTCAGCAACATTTTAACGCCTTTAGGAAGAATAGGAATTCTAATGTATCTTAAAAACCCCTACCACGGTTATTCAATGGCAGTTGTTTAAATTTAAACAGTGTTCCCATGAGACAGGAAAAAAACTACTGATAAGAAACAATGTAGTCTAATGGTAAAGATCTTACGATTGTGAGCTTTTCAGTGATCATTCTAATAATTCACGTACTTTCATAACAGAACAAAATATCTTGTACTTCATAAATGAAGGGTGGATATTCCTGCATAAACTACATACAATGCTGTTCAAGCTTTTTGTTTAGATGCTGTCTAAATACACAGCTCAAATCCCTCTATCACTGAGAGGAGGGGTAGAACTTCAAAGGGAGAAAGATCATACGCACTTTATCTGATCTACCAGCGATACAATGAGACAATGAACACAGGAACGTTTTTATTTTTTCAGATGTAAACCCAAGGATAAGAAAAGAATGTATTGTATTGCTCTGTTTTCCCTGTGGGACACACCTAGGAAATATTGTCATGTACTTATTTCTTTTTTAAAAGTGAAGATGAAATTGCAGATTTTGTCTTCAACCAGATCCCATTCAGAAGGTACAGCCATATTTCTTTCCAACTAGACAATTGGATTATATTTCTGCTGAAAAAGTTAATATTGTATGGCCTAAAACTCAGAGCTGCCAATAGCCTTGTCCTAATCTCAGAACCACAAATAACAATACAGTTATTAGGTAACCTGTTATTTGATGAAAACAACCTTTAAAAGTTCATATGGATAGAAAAAAAAAAAGTTATCTTACAGTAATTGCAATACATTCTTAATGAGGAAAACTGACTAAATATTTGAAATTTGTTTATTTCCTAGAAAATGCAGGGAGAGTTCGAGTGCCATTGGAGATCAAAAATAATTAATTGTTTAACTTAACTCGAGGCATATACATGTATTTTTTATGCATTACAGAAAAATATATTCCCTGAGTTTCCTGTAGGTAGTACAATATTTTTTTAATAATTCCTTGTTCAAAGTTGCTTTGGATCCAGTCACGATAGTATGTTATGCCCTGATTACTTGGTTCCAGCAAAAATGGCCTAAAGGATTGCCAGCTCAGATGAGGTATTAGAAAAGCATTTTCCCTGGGAGAGTGGTCAGGCACTGGGAGAAGTTTCTTAGGGTGGTGATGGAGTCCCTGTCTCTGGAAGTGCTCAGGAGCCACCTGGGTGGAGCACCTGGGGATGTGGTTTAGGGGTGGCTGGGTTGGGTTGATGGTTGGGATTGGGTGACACTGAAGGTCTCTTCCGAACTGTGGTGGTTCTTGTGTGATTCTGGGATCTATGCAGTGTAAAGATGCAGTCCTTACTATAGGGTGATCAGATACTCTGCTGACGTCCTTAAATTTGTAAATGATTCAACTGTGACTTAAAAAAACCTATTTTGAGTGTGGGAGACACTGAGGATAGAAAAGACCTATAGAAAGAAGTGCTTTGTAACTTACCCAGTAGAGCTACTGCTAGAGCAGGAAGAGTTCTTGCTGAGACAATAAACTGCAAAAAGCCCTCAAATCGCTACTGGGAATCTTGGAATTGGATTTCTTACAGATTCCTTTGGTTGTCTTAGCATTTTATTTAATTATTGCACACTGAAGCTTACTAGGAAATTAGATAATATGTGGATTTATTTATTATACCCATTGTAATACAATTAAGTCTGTATGATTCAGTTTGCAAATGTAATGTGGGGGGTTTTATAGGAAATTTCAGTTCAACTTCCCAAGTAAGTGTGTGGGAGGAATATGAGAATATTATATCATTTTTTATATGTACTGTTATTCAGTACTTTTTTGTTTTGTACATTAAATCGTACATTTAACTTGGAGCAAATTGTCCTGGCACTTAAATGAGTCTGGGGATGTGAAGTTTTTAAGACCTTTTTCCTTTAAACATGTCTTTTCTAAGAATCTTTACTAGATCTTTCAGCTTTAACTTTCTCTTCACCAATACCACAGGCTTCTGTATAAATATTTATTCTCTAGCATAAATGATGATAAATGCAGTAAAATACTTGGCGTTTTTTTTTTCTTTTAATAGCTGATAAAGATAAATTTATTCAAAGGACACATCAAAAGCATTTTTATGCAACTTAAATTTAGGCCAGTGCTTTAATGTCTATCTAATAATGGGAACCCCTACACCTGTCGAAGATCAGATAATAAGAATAATTATACTTCTAAAAGACTCAACTTCACATCTCAGCCCTTCAAATTTACCCATTATCTCTTCTCCACTGTAGGTCTGTGCAAAATAATGCTGTTACACAGATCAGCGCATGCCATGTATATCCACAGCAATGTAGGGTGGAACAAATATGATTTTGTTCTAGTATATCTCACTCCAGTGCCAAATTTCAGCTGGTAGTTGTTCTTTGTTATTTTTGTTGGAATCCACAGTGTTAGCAAGTGACAGGTCAATCAGAACACACTGGGGGCATCTGTGTGTATTTCTATGAAGAACATTTTATCTTCAGCAGCATTAGTAGTGCTGGAAGAGCTGAGACTGCACACAGATTGAGTTTCAGTCTCGGGGTGCTTGCAGTGTTGGAAGTTATGGTGTGTGTTGTTTTCATCAGTAAACCAGACAACCTGAATACACATGTCTTTTGCACATGTTGTCAAGACAATTTTAAGGCACAGTTCCATGCACAAAAACAAAATTAACGAATACTTCATTAAATTCAGTTCAGCCAACCATTTTTTAAAGGATGGTGATATTTTAATACATTTTAATGTATAAAATACTAATTATTAAAAAATAATTTATGTGACTTGAAATAATTTGCTGTTCTGCAAATTAAATATGTTTTTTATTACTCTGCCTTTTTTACTGACTTTCAATTCCGCTGCCTTTGTCATCCACTATTCATAACTCTTGTCTGAAGGAGTTCTGCTTGCCATAAAGACAATTACACTTGTCTGGTATTACTCCTGACTTTTAAACAAATCCAAGCAGAGAATCCTTTCTGCTTCCAAAACATCAGTGTATTTATTGTATGACAAGTTATATGTTTTAGCAAAGCTTCAGGACTAATCTGGAGAGATATTCCACAGGATTATGGGGATGCACATGCACGTCAAAGTTAATCTCACTGGAAATAAAACAAGCAGAAGTAATTCTTCACATCTCTAAATTAGACTGTACAGCTCAAAGTAAAAAATTTACGACGATATTTCTGAGAAGATAAAAAGATTGAGACTTGCTTTTAGTATTAGCTTAGATTTGCAAGGGCTAAAGTGATCATGGCACTAATTTTGCCTAAGAATTAAGTTCCCAAAGTAGACTCTAGGCATAAGGAAAATTTACCACAAAATACAAACATCTTGAAGAAGCAGCAAAATGGAAGCCAAATGTCAGAAGTTAGAGAACAAACATTTGATTTCTGATTCCTAATTCTCATTAGGTGAACACACAGCATTGGAAGTGAAGAGAAAGCTTCACTGTGAATGAACTGTGGATGTTCTGGAGCTGGATACAGGAACCTGTCACTTGTGTCAATGTACAAACCCCTCTGGTTTCAGCAACAAAAGTGAGTATTTCCTATACCAGCTTGAAATGTGGATGACTTGACTTCATACAGTTCTTCCACAGGGTTCACTGAGCTATTTTTAAATAGTGTAGAAACTGTCATGTTCTTGATGTTATGTAGTTTGTTCCTGGCTTTAGAAAACATCAGTACCACCTCTTCATCCCAACCCAGATCCTACATTTTTCCTCCCTGATGGTATTTATGATTCTAAATAACTAATCACTTCCTCAGAATGCAGAGACTTCCATTAAGGTGTTACAATTGTCACGTAATTGAAGAGCACCTCTTCTCAGGTATTTTGACAAATAGATAAAATTGGCATGTGACAATCTAACACTTGGATGAAAGAGAAGCAGTGGAAAGCTTTGCTTTTGGAGCAGGTTCCTCCTTGATAGGAAAAGGATCTGCAGCATTCACTGATGATCTCACAACTGACATATGTCCCATCCTACTGCCCATGTTTTCTTGTTTTACTTCATCAGTTATGTCACTCTGACGCTTTTCCTATTGCATTCTCATCACTTTTCTTATCTCTTTCCACATTTGTTTCCTTGTGGCATTGCCTCATTCAGTACATTATATTCTCCAAGTTCCTTGACAGCTTCTAGATTCATTTCTTTTTTTTTTTTTTCTTCTATGGTTTTCTTCTAGGGTTTTGTTTAGCCTTTGATTTATTTTCCTCTTGTGCCAGTTCCTTTCCTGCAATTTCAGTTCTACAGCCCTCTTGCAGTGGTGTTAACAATTCCCTGTATTTATTGGCTTGCACACAATTAGGATTTTTCAATCACTTTCTGGGATTTTGTTTTCCTCTGTTTCTAGCATTTTTAATTACAACAGGACTTAAATTAATGTTAACCCAAACTGCACTTGATTCAGGACAAGCATGAGTTTTTAGCATACTAAGTTTTAAATATACTAAGGGAATCAATCTAATCAAAACTTATTTTTCAAGTTATTTCTCCAGCAAGGTTCTTCTGCATGCTGCTCCTGGCTCTCTGTTTTTCTCCACCAACACACACCCATATATGATTTGCTCTCCTTAAACTGCTTTTTATAATTTCTGTACTTCATACAGAAGAAGAGCATAGTTTCCTATGCCACTTGTATGTTTAGCATAAATTATGGTCACAGGATCATTTTCGAGATTGACCAAAGTAGGTGTATATCTTAAGCTAAAAAGCAAGGGAAGAAATATTTCCCCCATGAAATTCTGTTGGTCTCTAGAGAATGGCTTTGAACTCTCATTTCAGAAAAATCAATCTTTCCACTGCTCTAAAGTATATACCAGCATTGTAATTTTTCTAGGCTTATTAGAAGCTCATTTAACTATTTGTGTCATTTCAATGTTAAAGGCATTTGTGACATTAAAGATCAGTATTAGCATTCTAAGTCTTGAAAGAGGAGCTAATGATATTATTACTACAGAAAATAAATTTCAATAACTTTTATGCAACAATTACTTTTGGATTTGTGGCTGGTTTTAGCTTTTGTCATTTTTTTCTTTCTGATTGAATTTTCACAGTGTGGGACACACTATGCAGTAAGCTATAACTGCAAATCCCAGGGAAAGGCCAGGCTAATAAGGGATAAACACAGTATCCTGTTAGGAAACAGTGCTTCCTAGACAAAAAACCTCCTTCTCCTAGATTGTACAAAGAAAATTTCTCGTGCTTATATTTAAAACCAGTTTCTAACAGGTCAGTTCACTCATTCCTGCACTGGGCTGTGTTTGTCATTTTAGGTGCTGATCTCATCTCAATTTCTATTTGATTTTTTTTTTAATGTGTGGTAGTGAAGTTGCATTGGCAATACTTAAATTGGCACGGGAGGGTAAAAGTCAAATCTTCCCCCTTCCAAGCTGTGGTCTCTAAAGGCAGCCCTGTGAGGCAGGAACCTTGCTGAGCCATAGAGGTGCAGGTGAGGAAGCTGCTGGCTCAGTAGGACAGCAGTGCAAGCAGTAAAAGATATCCTNTCACCCCAGCTGCAACCTGAGAATCCCAGTTGTGAAGGAGGACTGACCCTATTTTCCTCATCCAAAGGAAATCTCTTGCCCATGTGCTTGTGCAGTCTGAGTGTTGCCTTATCAGTTTGACCTGGAGCAGAGGCCAGACAAAATGAGAGGAATAAAGTTTATTGATTTATTTAAAGGCATTCAAAGGCTCCACCCTGGCAGTACAAGAGCCCAGCTGCAGCCCTGCCAGGATGGGCCTCAAGATGGACACAGAAAAGGGGTCTGGTCATGAGGTTTCACACTTTTATAAGTTATGGTCCATATATTGAGGTGAACTGTCCAATTAATAACTTCCAATCATGAAGTTTCATCCTCCTTGCTTGCCCTCCTCTTTTTTATGTCATTTATACTTTTGGGCTTGAGGTTGGGAGTGATTGTCCTTGGATCTTGAGCTGGAGAGAATTGTTGTGTCTGACTGCCCTGTAAAGAGAACTTAGTAACACTTAATATGAAGCTGAGAGCTACACACTAAAGCAGAACAGAAAAAAAAAAAAAAACAAACAACTTTAAACTTAAGGCATCATGCAAAGCTGAGTGAGTATCCTGCCAACCCAGAGGGACCAACAGGGCCTTTTTTCCTGCCTGGAAGCCAGAACCCATGTGAGTGGCTTTGTGCTGAAGCCTTGCAGGGCTAATCCTTCATGGGAATATCTGGCCCGGAATACAGATTAGGTGCCACTCCACTGCCTGGGCTTTTGCTGTGAACGGTGTGTCAGCTGTAAAAAGAGCTGATTTATGCACCTCTTCTCATCCCCTGAACAAGGGTTTAATGAAATATGTTAATTGGAACTTCCACTAATTTTAATGAGATTTTCCATTGGGAGTGTTAACCCATGGAGACATCAGTATTTTTTGTGTGCTCAGTCTGATGTTTTTTAAGGCTACTGAGGGGATCCAGAATGGAGATACAATAACAGCAAGCAGAATTAGGATTCCCATGTATCCTGAGGGGTCCATAATTCTTTATGGGTTCTCAGTGTAGGCAGGAAGGGCTTGCTGGGGTTTGCATGAAGCAAAAGTAGACATGTTCTGAAGAAAACCAGATGATGAAGACAATTCTGAGAATGTGTTCTTGAGTGAATACAACTTTGTGTTTGTTTGTAATGTGTGTAACCATGAAGGGATAAAAAAAGGGCCTGAATGAGAGCCATTGTTAGCAAAAGCAAAACTCACTGCAGAAAAGGAAAAAACAACTAAAGAACCAGAACAAACTAAGAAACAAAGGGTAAGCAGGTGCAGAAAGGGAAAAAAAAAATATTTAAACATCTTAAATTTTGAAAGTAAATCTGTTTCCTCACTGTTCTGAAGAACCAGAGCATAATTACACTGATTTACTGCCCTTTGGTGCTTTTGACTGCCAAGCTGCAACACAAAGTGATTAATATTGCTGATGAGAGGGTAATTTTCCTCTAATTTTGAATTCTCTCCCTTTTTTTACCTGCTTTTTTTTAATGGGTCTCTACTTCTTTTTTATTTAGGCAGCTTTAGGGACTTTATTGTAAGCTTTAGCCTTACAAATAAACACTGCAATGAATTCCGTTGTCATTAGTAAAACAAGGAATCATTTAGAAAACTCAAACAAAATCCAAGGCATGGGGGAGTTAGACATATATAGTAAGAACAGGCTTCTGTCATGGTGAACATACACTTGGAAGGGACCAAATAATAAGAGAAATGTTATTATCTCATTTAAGAATGTGGGATGAAGAACAGAGCAATGATGTGACTTGACTAATGGTGTAGGTCTGAGCTGGGAACAGAATCCAGACTGCCTGACTCCCCAGGCAGACCATTAAACAGATTGCCTTTCTCTCCTCCTTGAGAAATAAGTGCAAGCTACCTGTTCAACAGCCTGGGTTTGGTGAAATATCCACTGCAAATTTGACTTAGTGGATTTTCTTTTATCACGGTGATGGTATTTTCTAAAAGAATCTATAGTGAAACTCATTAATTATAAATTATTTACAGGCTCAAGGTGTCACTACTATAATGATACTTCTCCCTAAGCAAAGTGACTGTATCATGTCAGAAGACACTGGTGTTTGTCTTTCAGGGAATAAGCACCAGAAAATGTTCCATGGATTTCTGTTCTTTCTAAGTAGCCCTTGTTAACATTTAACCCTGAAACACATGGTCGGAGTCTGAAGGAGCAGAAAATAAATCTGTTGCCTCTAAAATAGTTTTAAATATATATGTTAAAGTCAGGTTTTTTGGACTTTGTATTATCTAGGGTGTACTGCAAGAAATTCCTCCTTTAAAACCAAAAATGGAGGAACAGCAGTACATGTCCTAAAAAAATGTTCCTACAGTTTATCTTGCTAAAATACATTCTTCATTTGTGAATTAGAATCCCAGCCCTGCTGGAGGCTGGATTGGGTAGACTTCAGCCTGAGAGATAGACAACTTGGTAAAAGCAAACTACCTGAAATTAAACAAATCAATGTTTAGAGCAAACTAGAACTCACAAAAGAAAAATCTGTTGCTTAACTGCACAGAAGGTGTAAAGAAGAGTGAAGAGAACGATCTGGAGAAATGGGGGGGGGCTTACAGTGGAACTTTCCTTACTCAGTACAGTGACTGTAACAAAAGCTGGAGCTTGCACATTATGTATTCCCAGACATGTCCCCCAGCTATCTTTAATGAATGCTCTTCTCATTAATTTATATGCTCCTAACATGCAGTTAGCAATAAGATAATTGAAGAAGTTCTTAATTTAGAAGCAGGCTCTCTGGTTATTCCACATGAAGTAGCAGAGCTATAAATCCTTAAATTCAGGACAGAGATAAGAGTTTTCAGAGATGCATTTAACAGCACTGGGGAGGGGGTAGGGGAAGAAAAGATAAATGCTCACTGCTTTTTAAAGGAGGCAAGTGACCATGGGTTTGACAGACTATAAATTTATTTTCCTAAGGCTTACTGTCTTCCAGCAGAGACTCCATCTGCATGGTAATTAAAGCTTTTGGGGCTGGAGCTCTCCTTTTGTTTTGTTGTTGCAGAGCACTAAGCATAGCAAAGGTCTGGAGCAGTGACCTGGGGGACTACAGTAATTCACTGGGAAGAACATTGGGAAGACTGTAACATGAATAATACATCATTTCAGGGACATTCTATCAAAGGAGAAAAATTCCTTCCTTCTTCTGCTGTTGAATTCAGGAACTTTCCATCTTTGTTGCTAGGACAGCTGCCATCCAAACCTCAGCTTTGTGCAGAGGCTTACCTCTCTTCTCAATCATTTGGATGGCTTTCCCTGGATTCAATCCTGAGTTTGCTGTCAGTTACCTCTAATTTCCATTTTAGTAGATATCTGAGAGTGACCCAGCATTGTAAAGCAACTCATGTTTGAATATTTTTCTGTAAAAACTTTTAGATGTAGGGAAGTTCAGTATGAAACCATAAACCCTGTCTTCCTCCTTACTGGAGTTTGCTCCAAAGCATTATGAACTGAAGAATAGAACTTCTACCTCTATGGAAGCTAAATTTACCTGCCTTTGGTTTTGTGGATTTTATTTCAGTCTTACAGAGAAATGATTGAATTGCTAATTTTGAAATATTTTAGCAGAAGGAGGCCTTGTAATAAGTGATGTTAACATGTAACTTCTGATAATGAATTTCTACCTCTGGGCATCAAAATCAACTGTGTAGTGACCTCTTTAAAAATGCTTGAAATTATAAAAACTCTGGAATTTCTTTGGGTTTAAAACAAGAAAAGGCCCCATACTTCTGTAGTTTGTTTTTGTAATAAGCCAGGAAAGAGTTCAATTTAGATATTGTGTGATGTAAAATAAATGAATTTCAGCAAATCTGGCTTCTAGCCTGGTTTGTATAACCATATTTGTCTAATAAAAATAACTTAAAATTTAATATTTTACTAGAAATATATTCTTAATTGCATAGTTCTTTATGCCTAAGAAAAAATCCCAAATCAAAACAAATAACATTGAAAAAGTTCAGGCTTAATGTTGTTAGTTTTATATCCAAGTGTAACAAGTCTATGGATAGTAAACTGGTATTTTAACACAGGATATGTAAGGAAGCTCTTCTTCCAGCCACCTGTACCTAAATCTGCTTCTGAATGTTCTGTTTTTCCTTTAGGGGTCTGATTCCTCAGCTGCTGCCAGGCAAGCAGTGCTGACTGAACACTCTGTGTGTGTGTGTGTGTGCAGGTGGGTACAACTCTGGCCATTTAAATAGGGCTCTGTGGGTTTTCTTACACCCTGAGGGTAAGGAAGAGAAGAGAGATCTTCCTGTGCTGTTTGATGTCACTGCCATGAAACAATCCACTTCAGACATACTTCTGGCCATCCCTCATGGGGCTGGCTGGCACTGAGAGAGGAGAAGCCTTCCTGTAGCAGCAGCAGTTCCACTCAGTGCTTAGCTGGAGTCTTGGTCGTGGAACCAGTGGAAGAAGAAGAAGTGGAACAAGGCTCTCAACCAGGTAACAGGAGGGGAAGACAGTCAGGGTGTTAAAGCTGAGTCCTTGGTGTGCTGGCTGGTTTGTCCTCGTGCACTGAAGAGGGAAGGTGTGGGATACCTCTTTGAAAAACTGATGTAAAGACTATTTTGGAAACCACTCTCTGTGGTTTTAGCCAGAGAGCAGCCACTTAGGAGCCCTCCCTCCTGTATGCCCAATGCATAGAAATTAGATCACAGTAGGAATCTATTTGCAGTCGTTGGATTTTGATGAAGTTGTTTATGTTCAACTTCTCCCATTCCATAAGTTCCTTCTCAAAGATATTTTCTCTGTCATTTCAGGATAGGTGTTTTCATTGTTTAGAATTATTCACTAAAAACCTGTGTTGATTTATATGGCTTAAAAATGATAAAAATGAAACTTCAGGGTTCAAGTCTGCTGTTCCAAGTTAGATTAATCTCATATATATTTATATATGTAGTGACCTGACATGAGCAGGAGTGACCTGTGAATTTTTTTTTATTTTTTCATTTTTAAACAGTTCTCTTGTTTTCAGAAGCATATAAATTCCTATAATTTTTTAATTTTTACTTTTCTTGGAGATTATTTGAAAAATCTCCTGGATATACACAACTCATGCTGTAAAAGTTAAAGAACTGAAGAAACCACAACAGCCCTAAAATTCCCAGTCTTTTTGATGCCATGATTCAAAGGAAATCATTGTACTTATAATTCAAAACCACAGTGATTGATTCTCAGATTTTTGGAGCTAATATTGTTATCAATTTTCTCATTCTGGTGTGTCAATATGTCTGACAATGGGTGACATAAACAGCAATACAAGAAATAACCCACAGCACGGTTTTAGGTGTCTTTGGGAGCACAATTCCTGCCCAGCTGGCAGAAACCTCTTGTTTGCTACTGGGGTATTTTTTCTAAACAAGCCTTCTCTTTTCTTCCTCCATTTGATGCCACTTCCATCAGCTACTCCAACACTCAGGTTACTCATCTGAGTCCTATGCTCCCCACATCTGTAGTAATTATTTAAACAGTAAATTAACACATATCTGTTAATGATTACATGCCTTGGTAACTGTGCATGAGATCCTGTATTTCTTCTGTTGTACCTCTGTTCTTCTTGCCCTTATTTTTTTCTTAATTGGATCAACTAAGATTATAAATTCTTCTTTGATTGTTATCAGGAAAAATAAATTGATCTGTGGAATTTATTTCTTAATAAATACTCAGGAGAATCAGTGAAGAGATTTTTTTTTTCCCCCTGAGAACTCTATGTTGGACAGTTTTGAATTCCCAAAAACATAAGTATCATCTGGTTCCTGGAAAAAAATCTTGAAGCCTTGCAAATTTCTTCTTCAGCAAAAGGCAAAGTTTGCACAAAATAAAAATACTTGTAATATTTGCATATTTTTAATATAAAAATTCTGCTGTGACAGCAAGTGGTGAAACTGGAGCTTGGAAACCATGGTTTTTTTCACAGTATTCCTGGCTTCCCTTTTTCTCTAAAGCTGACTTCCAATTAATTTACTATTTGACAACAAGCATATCTCTAAATGGATTCTGAAGAAAGACTTAGGAATTGTCAGATGATGAAAGATCAGTCTTGATCACACAAAATTACATTTTCCCGTTTAAATAGGATAACAAATGAAACTTCACCTTGACTTTTCTTCAGTTAGACCTATGTCTTGGGAAAAACTCACCTAAAGTACTTGGTCTTTCAAAATCCATGGTTCAGTTGCTAAAAAGTCCATCTAGCCAATCAAACCCTACTGCCTTTTGTAAAAAATAAAAATGGTCTGAGTGCTTTCTATGGCACGTGAAGCCCTGTTCTGCTGTGGGATCACTTGGTGAGTTTCTCACAGTCACTCAGAGCCTGTGAATGCTCAGTAGGTTCATCCCCAGTGCTACAGCAAGGGAGATTTCAAACATTGCTCAGACTTATCCTTTGGCAGAAATAGTTCATGCTTATTTTGGGTCTCATGACATATGGAGCACTGCACATATCTAGAACCAAATCCTTTGGAATCCCCCATATAAATAGAAAGAGAGTTAATGTAAAGGCACTGACTCTGGCCTTTCAGGTGTCAGATGGTAAGATCCACTGATCACTACATTTGATCCAAACCTTTTAAACACCCTTTCCCGAACACTCCAAAGCAACCTATTTCTGCACTGACATTTGACACCAAAGGAGCTGTTTTGGTGTGTTTCATATCCTGGTGTTCATACATACTGTCATAATGTCTGCCCCAAACGATGTTTCCACTAACTGTGAAGGAAATCTGTAAATTTGTGCTTTTATAGATCCTCATTTTGGAGTGTTCCAGCATGAAACAGAATCATTGAGTGTTGAGCATCCTAACTGAGAACAGTCTTTCTTCACTCTCCAGCTGGAACCTCTCCCCAGCACTCAGTGCTTTTGCTTGGTGCTGCTGTGGGGCTCCAAGGCTCTGTGAGGATTTAGTATTTTCCCCCTGTGTTGGGTTTTTTTGACATTTGTTTGGTTTGCTTTGATTTGGTTTTTTTTCTCTATTTTTTTTTAATTTTTTATTATTTTTTTTTTAGAGAGAGTGGTGTTTAGGGAAAGTTTGTTTTTTGTTAAAAGTATAAACCCCTCAGTGTAGCGGCAGTGCCTCTTCAGATTACTGTAACAGTCAGTCCTGATCCTTTATGGACTTTTGAACATTACAGAATAAAAATAAATCGTTACATTAAATAATCTACTTATTTAAGCACCAATTATCTCTCTTAAGGTGGAGTTTTTGGTGAGAGTTCAGTCTGGGTGAAAAAAAATGGAACAATGAAAAGCACATCATCTCTTATTGCAGCCAAATATTTGTAAACTGAAGTTGCTGAGAGCATAAGTGGTAAGAGTCATCTTGCAAACAGATGGGACAGTCCTGTGTTTGTGAACTTTTGCCCTACCAAGAAAGAGGGTAAAGGAAAGAGGAGAAAGTAGAAGAAATGCTTAGTATTTATCACTTATTGCACAGTATTACCATGCAATTATTGTTTTGCTCAGGCATATATATATATATAATATTTATGGAAATAGTCTCAGGGTAATTCAGATATCACGCGTGGGTGCAATTTTGAAAATTGCCACTGGATGTTTGTATCATTTTTGGGTTGGTTCCTTTTTCTTAGTCACAGTACACAGTGTGACAGAGTGGTCACTAGACAATTAATGATGTCATAGATCAAATTGCATTCTATAAACAGAAATTTACACCCTGTACTTTCAACTGAATGGGAAAATAATTTAAGATTTGCCATGCAGAGTCTGCACTTTATGTTAAAATCTACTTTGAAGTCTTAATAAATTAAATTCACGGGGTTTGTGAAGGTGTCTTAGAGTGGTCTAAAATTTAGAGGAGAAAGCAATGTATTTAAGAGTAATCACATTTCTGTGCAGTGATGTTAACTATTCACTTACTTTAAAGCATGAACTTGGCTGCAGAATATTTTAACTTTTGAGGGTTTGGAATCCCCTGTACACCTTGGCTGCCATTAATGCAGGATGTTGGTATTCACTGCTAGATTTTCAAACATCCCTTTCCATAACTGGCAATTTCCCACTGTTTCATACACAGTGAAATCCCTGCAGAGCTCCGTGCATGAGATCTATTGGTGGGTTTGTTCATTCCCTTATGTTCTCTGAGATATGCTTTCTTGCTTTGCAGCATCCTAACAGGGTCACCCCCTCTCTCAGTTGTCTCCACTGACACCAATCCCCTGCCCATGGCAAGCTGCCCACAGGCTGTCACCATAACCCCTGGGACACAGCCAGTGCCAGGCAGCTGGGCTTGACCTAAAATTACTGCTGAGGACTGAGATACTTCTCCATCCAAAGCCTCCTGCTTCCAGTACAGAGCTGGTCAGGTCCAGGAGACAGCCCATGAAGAAGCTGAAAACAGCCTTTCCATCAGTCAAAGAAATCACCAAAGGTAAGGGGTGTTTTAAGACAAGGCTTAACAAACTTGACTTTGGATACTGCTGCCTCCTTCACAGGTCAGTTCCCCGTACCAAACTCAGTGCCTGTGTTTGTTTCCATGCACAGTTTGAGATCAGGTCCACTCTACCAAATAGCATGAATATTTCAGGTTTTAAAATAGTTTTATGCCTAAAAGTTTTTATGCCAGTGAAACCAGCTCCTTCATCGAGTGTCAGTTTTTTAGTTCAGGAAAACATTTGTTTAGTAGGGAATAATTTGTATACAAAATTTTGACTCATAAGCATTTGGGGGGCTTCAGTGACCAAGGACCCCTTGTTGTTTTCCCTGCAGCCTGGTCACTGTGCCTGATGTTGTGAACAGGCCCCTCTAATGTTTGTATTTTCATTAGCAAAGCCCTACATTCACACTGTGAGGATTTCCAGCATTGTGGATTGAATGAAAATGAAATATATTGAGCACCAACACGCTGCTGTACTGTCTCACACACTTGCTGCTGTTGCAGCCCCTCCATGGAGAATTCTGCTCATGTGGATACCCTCTTTGAGACAGGATTCAAAGGATACCCTTTCATTACAAAGTCTGGTCACTTGTTACACAAAGGCAAGCTTAAAGAAGTTTAATTTGTGTAACCAGGCTCAGACTTTGTGCCAAAGTGACTCAAGTAAGCCCAGAAAGGCCATTATGTCTGTTTGCAGCAGGAGAGGGACATGTTGTAAATCTTATTACTTCCACTCTAGAATTCATAAACTCCAGTAGCAAAGAAGTTGTTAATTTAAGGGTGCACCAAATGAAGGATTGATAACTTTTAAGCATTAGATTAATTACCAGTCCTAATTGTGTAGCTAAGCCCTCTAATAGGCAGAAACAGAACAATTTCTAGTCAGCAGAACTTTGGAGAAAGTTTTCAAGATTATTGCTCCAAATTAAATGAGCATTTTTAAAATGCAACCAAATGTTCTGAATTAAGGTCATAACATTGAAAAAGTAGTTTCTAGAAAAGTGGAAAAAAGAAAGTTACTTTCTCTGGCTTGGTTTCTTATGGAAGACAAAGCACTGACTACAAAGGGTCATTGACATGATGGCAGAACATGAAAGAACTGCATTGAGGGTTGGAACTGCTTCCAATAACACAGCAGGAATGGCTTTAATAGAACTTACAGAAAAGCTTTCTGAGATATCTGGAATTTGCATGTTCTCTTGATTTAAGGTATATTAAAAAGTTCTGCAAATATGTTTAGTACTGCTTAGCCTTATAGTCTATAGATAGCAGAACATAGAACTCTTTAACTTCCATGGAAATATAATTTTGTGCTTATTTCTTTGTGAGTTTCAGATGAAAGTTGGCGTTTTTTGTGGTTTTCTTATACCTACATGTGGTTTAAAACATATTTTATGAAAATACAGTGTAAATCCTGCTCACGTGAGAACTTGATTTTGGGAAAGAAAACAAAAGCAAAGGTTGAGGCTGAAGATAGTGTTGAGATCTTTGACTGTGGTTTCTTGTAAATGGCTTTGCCTTTTTGAAAGTAGAAATCTGAATGCTACAAGAAATTAATATTGGTTTTATTGGGCTGGTTCATATTGTTTAGAAGTAAATAACGTGGGTTGTCTTAGGATAATACTGCACCAGTTGTGACTGGCCATGACTGGGTTATTCAAGCTCTCTCATTTATTTCAGCCGATTAGTTTGGCTGCTTATCAGGAAGTGACTTCAGTAAGGAAGCACAGTAATTCGATTATCAAGCACTCCTTTTCTAACCCTTCCAAGAAAATGCATATGAACTCAATGTAAGAAAAACATTTATTTGCAGCTTCTTGTCTTTGATAACTCATTATGTTACATGCAGCATGATTCACCCCAGAAGGTTTATCTCTCATGGGGTGTGGGAGGGGGAGAATGCAAAATTCTAACACCACCTAAAATATATCATTGCCTTGTAGGCAGTAATACAATTTCCAGGAGAAATAGCTCATTTATCTGTTTGGAGGAAATTCCTCCAGCCCCTGGGCCTTGAAGCTTTTGTTCCTCATCTTCTTGAGACAAACAATTAGAAAATCTCCAGCTTGGGAACCATATTTCCCCCAGGGCAGCTCCTGCTCCTTGTGAAAAGCTGAATTTGGATTGCTGAAATTGTAATGTGTCCTCTGAATATTATTGCTAATACATTTTAAGAAACTGAAATAATGATAAGGATTGGAGAGTGTTCAGAGCATTTCACAGCCACTGGTCAAAATTCACATTCTTTTGCTCTCACTGAGAAGGAAAAAACTAATACCAGAGTAAGTTCACAACATTGCATGACAGGCAACAGAAATATTCCTAAGAGAAAAATCTAACTTTGGAGAAAACTTCGGATGTCTATGAGTAATTATTTTTGATGGTTTTTACTGTCTTTATTTCACACATTTTAATTCACAAAAAATAACTCTCCACACATTGGGTTGAAAACGACCAGTGTCATATTGAGCTGTATTTTTATTTAGGAAGACATCTTCACTCCCCTTGGGGTGTTGTGTATGGCTTCAACACGCAGCTACCTGATGGGAGCTCATCGTACCTCTTGTGGACGTCGGAAAAGACTCCTTATTTTTTTAATATCAGCTGATGGTGGAGAGACCCTCTAGTGGATTTTGTGGCTGAGGATGCAGAACCTCTCCAATGTGCTTTTCATGCGTGCTCAGCAATGGGGCCAGCAAGGGTCTGTGAAGTAGCCACGCTGCAGGTAAAGGGAAGGAGGCTGTAAGCAGAGCCTACAACTCCTGGACATCTGTCATTCTGGGGAGAAATGCAGAGGAACGAAATGGGCACTTAGCTCTAGGGGAGATTAAATTCATCCAGAGGGCTGTGCTGTACAAACAGACTCAAAATCGTTAAATGAGTAGGAAAGGGGATATTTTCACTTCTTTAAAAATACGAGTTGAAAGATGCTGTGTCAGGTATCTTCCCACCAGCTGGTGTTTTCTGTACTAACTTCCAGAAACAGGCAGAATATCAGCTTGTGGCCCTCTGGACTCTCTCTTGCAGCAGGTTACGATTTCCCAGCTTACAAGCACTTCAGACAGATGTGCCCTGTGTTCAGCACCGTGGGAGAGCAGGGATTTATTCAGGAGCCTGAAAGAGGAAACAGGTCATCGCAGAGGCTCAGGGTAGCTCTGGAAAGAAACAGGAATGCCAGCCCCTAGCTAAAGGACAGTGTAATCCATGGTACCGCCTGGAAGGCTCTCGGGAAGGAGGTGAGGGTGCAGATTTCTGAGCGGGTCATTCCGTGGGAGGGAGCCCTGCTGGGGATGGTTCTGCCGCACGGAGCTGCACGAAGCTGCCACTGCTGCTCGGTGAGGGGTGAGGGCTGTGCCGAGCTGCTGCTGGGCAGGCTGGGTGCTTGTGCTGCTGGGACAACACGGGCAAGCTTCAGCTGTGGGGAGACCTTGCCAAGGAGAGGGCTGGCATCGTCCCGCTGCCAGCGAAACCGGGCGCCTGCAGCTGGAGCATCCCGGCCACCGACAAATCTCACTGCTGCTGCCCCCAGATGAAGAAAAGTATCTGTAGCCTAACTGGGTTGGCCTGGGGGGAAAGAAAGTCTGGAGTCATGGACTGGCCACTTGGTTTGAAACTGTCTGAAAAGCAAAAAAAAAAAAAAAAAAAAANTTCTGTTGCAAAATTTATCTTGGCAAATTCTTCTCATTTCCAAGAGTAGACAGATGAGTGTTTTAGATACACTGCATGACTCACAAATTGAATATAAACCTGGAATGTTTTAAGGATTTGAATGTACTGGCTAAAAGGACAAAGCCCAAAGCATCTCTTCGCTTTGAGTGACATCAGAAAACACGAAACCAACCTAGAGCTTTCTTATTTTGCCCCCAGTATGAATGCCATACTCGTGAATTTTTATAAAATCTAGCATTATTGTTCAAGGTAAAATAATATTGGTGATATCAAGGCAGTGCACTGTTCTCTGTTGATGAAGGGCATTTAAACTGAGAGAGGGCAGGTTTGGATTAGATATCAGGAAGAAATCCTGCTCCATGTGGGTGGTGAGGCAGAGGAACAGGCTGCCCACGGAAGCTGTGGCTGCCCCATCCCTGCGGGCAGTGCGGGAGCTCCTGAGGCACAACTGCTCAGAGTTCCCTCAGCACTGCTGTTCCAGGCTGCTGGTAAAGCCCAAGCAGGGTGTTGGGAGGGAGTCCAGAGAGCAGCCCCAGGCAGAGCCTCTGGAAGCTGGTGCAGATCTGAGTGCCAGATAGGACCCTGTTGTTTATGGGAGTGATCTGCACTGCAAGGCAGAGATTTAAAACCTGGGATCTGCACCAGCAGCTGGTGATGAGAATAGACTTAATCTTGCTGTGTTTGAAATGATGTTATATGTTGACAAAAGGAAAATGTCAGGGAAAAATAAATCCAAGGTATACTGGTCTTAATGACAAAAGAGCAGGGAGAAAAGAATGTGACATGTTCTACCATTTCAGTTTTTCTTTTCATGTTCTGTATTTTTGATGTATAAAATATTTTGTTCTCCCGTTCTGTATTTTATCATAGCCTTTTAAAAATGAACTTTTTCCTTACAAAATCTATTTTTCTGATGAGTAACATCAACTTGTTCTAAAAGCAAACAATTATTTCCTTCACTATTTCCTTAATATTTGGAAACTATAATTTCGTAAATAACTTTAAAATTAAAGTAGTTGATTGATTTTCTTAGAGAGGAATTTAGTTACAGTACATCTTCTGGAGTGATGGAAATTGAGTTTAGTCTGTAACATTTGTTTTTACTGACAATGTCTGTGCTTTTGTGCATTTGTAAAATGCACACTTACCCACACACAGATTTCGAGTGACACAGTTCTTGAAGGCTTATAAGCTTTCTGTAGATTTTTTTTGTTGTTGTTCTTTGAACCACCCCAGATATCTTCACTTTCTTTGCCTAGAAAAATGATATTTGTGACTCTTTGCTGAATGGTGAGCCATAACCAGATATGGAGTCATGTGGCAGCTGGACAAGAACAGTAATTTTTAGCACAAAATTATTAAACAAGGACCTAATACTAGGAGATGCTGATTTATGGATTCAAAATATGCCCTGGACTGCTGCAGAGTTTTGTTTTACTTCCCCATTTGCTACTGATGGGACAACTGTGCTTGGACATCTGCCAGAGTAGATATTCCAGAAAAAATACTTCATGGTTTAAAATATTTTCTTCCAACATAAATAAAGCAATTTAAGTACAAAACTCCACAACCCTGTTTTTATTCTGAAGGAACATTGTCCATAATGGGAGTTCTGGAATAGCTAGGCTGGAATGGCTCTTGTGGTAAACTGCCAGTGTATAAAGGAAGCACTCGATGGGTACTGTAACAAATTTAAAAAAAAATCCCAAAACATTAAAAATTATATTAGCTGCTGAAAAGAACATCTTGGCACTTAGAACAGAGCCAAGATAGACTCAAAGGAGGTAAGATAGCTAAATAAACTAAATATTTAAACAATAAAGGATCGGAGTATGTTTGGCACTGTTCAAATTCTCAAGGGAAGAGGAGGTCTCAAGGAGCTTTTCTTTTGCAGGTGTTCCTATGTGGCTCACAGGAAAGAGCAGAATAATCCAGTGTCAGCTGAAAAAGGGATCCCTGAACAAGTTTGCTTCCAGGAGGGCTGGGTGGCCAGAGACCTTCACTGAGCTGACAGGTAAAAATGGCTTTTGCCATGAACTGTTTATTGCCTGTGAGCTCAGGGGCTGCCCCCAGCTCTCTGAGCCCTGGCAGGGCAGATGGAGCTCTGCAAGGCTGGCTGGGTCGGGGGCTCCCAGCTCCTGGGGAGTGCAGCCTTCAGAGGCACTCAGCCTCATCTGCTGATGAATTAACTTGCAGCCTCACAGCAGAGTGCAGTGATTTTAATGACACATAGTTGGAGAGGCTGAAATATTGTCATTTCCTATCACATGACCATGCTGAGTATTTACAGATGAGGAAGGGAGCTTGAAAAAATATAGTGACAAGTTCAAAGCAAATGGGGAGCAGCAATTTTTTTTTTTTTCTGAATTGTGCTGTCATCACTGAAATGAGAACATGCTGCTCTCACCACACATTTCTTAGTGAGAGGATCTCCTGTTCTCAAATTTTAAACAGTTATTTAAACACTTCACATGAGGCAAGTCTGCTGGGCCATTCTCTGCATTCAGAAGAACACACTAGATCTTATTTCATGTATCTTTAATATGTCCCTTTAGCTGCATTGTTTGAAACAAGGAGTATGAAAATGGTGATACAGAAATAAACACCTGCCAGCATCCTCCTTTAAATTTAAACATCTCTCTTATGCAAGGAAATGGAATCTTGGAGCTGTAATTATCAAGCCAGGGCATTATCTGCACTGGTCCAAATCAAACTGGGTCTAGAAAAGGAGATTCACTGCAGTACCCTGATGATGATTGCAGTGATAAAAACCCTCTAATCTTAGCAACAAGGGAACCCATTTTTGCCAGGTACCCCTCTGCTCTTTCCTGTTTTGCCCTGAAGTCAGATGGACATAAAGTGATTTCAGTACATCACATCTCTCAGTTCACTGTGGGCCTTAAAACAAAAGGCCCACAGGAAAAGGTAATAATTCCAGTGTCAGTATCCTGAAGGCACCAGTAACTTGATTTTTTCACTGTGTATTTTAGTATACTTCAGAGTATATTCTCTCCCTCTGTGGTAACTCACAGTCTCCAGGAGATGCCAATTGAAGAGAATTGAGGTTCTTTAAGTGCACCTTGCCAAACACACAGCGTGCCCATCAGAATGCACAGCCACCTTGCCCTTGATTAGAGGGCACACCCCTATCTCCAGGTCTAAAACCTGATGGTTCTCCTGCCATCTATCACCACTTCTGTAGGTGATAATGCACTTTCAGAGGCTGCTTCAAATAAGTGCTGTCAAAGAAATGTACAGGACTTCAACAAAGACAGCACAGAGCCCATATAGGAGAGTTAGAATGAACAGAGAGTCAGCTGGTCAAATGCACAATGAGTGAAATCTGTGGTCTCACAGTGCTTGTGAAGAAGCTGGTGAAGGGAACATGCCAAAGAGCTGTTCCATGGGTGGGCTGCATGGGTGCTGCTTGTTTGTGAATGTGACCACAGTCCTAATTCAAGGGTTGGGTAGAAGCAAGCAGGGAAAATGTGCTTCTTTAGTTTTATTTATTTAATGATGCACACCCACCTGTATTTAATGCAAACTCACTCTCGTGCTCTACAGTTCAGTTACAGTCCAGAAGAAACCATTACTAGGCTGATCATCATTCTATATATTGTTGCTTTCAGATGCCAAAGGAGACATTATTAAAAACCAAGGCGATATTATTAAAAACCAAGGAGACATTATTAAAACAGGAGGTATTTTCAACCTTTAAAAAGGTCATGCTCACTTCAAGACTGTTAGGATAGTCTGCACATCCTATCCACACTGCTTCACTGAAGGAACTTCCCTGCCTAGTTTAGGCAAAGGAGACAGTATTTAATTCTACAGCAAACACCTTTGACAGTAAATTTGCTTTAACAGAAATAGCAATGATTTCTTTGTCTCGCCATTCATTGTTGGGTGCTGAGCTGGATGGCTAAGGAATTAGTTATGGAGAAACACTGTAGATAAGGCCAGATGATATTATGTTGTGCATAAAAGGAGGGAAATTAAGGAAAGAAAAAGGCACAGGAGATGTGTGGTGTTTCCACCCCTTTCTTTCTGCTAAGCATGTGAGCTGTGCCCATTGATGGCAATGGAGGAAGCCCCAGGCTGCCTTGAGTTTTTCCTCTCATCAGCATGTGTGTGTCTGCAAAACCAGAGGGCAACGTCTGGAAATCGATGGATATGCAAATTCTCTTTATTCTAAAGCAAAGGTCTTTAGCAAGGACAGAATAGAGACGGTTTTTGGAATTCTTGAATCAGAGTTAGTCCATATCTGTGCAAGCATCTTTTGTGGTACTTTCTGTTTCTCTTTCTCATTGGAGGTTTTTTGCTTGTTTGTTGGTT
>VZTR01026423.1:0-61483 GCA_013400775.1 Chaetops frenatus
CAAGCCCTGGAGTTCCTCTGGGAAAGGATCAGCTTTCCCTCAGGATTTATCCCACTCATCAGGGCCTAAAAGCCTTCCTGGCTGGCACAACAATAACGCTGCACTGAACATGCCCTGCTCAGACTGGAGATTGTCTCTTTCTTTGGGCCTTATCGAATTGCCCAAGTTTTTCCCAGCTCTGGCAGATATCCAGGGATGCAATCACACCCTGGGACATCACTGAGCACACAAAGAGACGACAGAAACAGTCTGGTCCCTGCCTGCCATAAATCTGAGAGGAATCATTGCCCTAAGCCACAAAAGTTGCTTTCAATTAAAAAAAAAAAAAAAAAAAAAAAAGAAGAAGAAGATGATTTTCTCCTCCTCTCTCCTCCCAATAATCTCTTTTTCCTCCCATCCCTTTCCCAGTTGGTGGAGTACTTAAAACTCAAACCAGACGGGCTGATTTTCTACCTGAAGGAAGCCTGCCCCAACCCCAACATGCCAGGTGAGCTGACACCTCCCAGTGCCACCCCTGGCCTCCTTTTGGCACCAACTGGTGCCAGCTGGAGCAGTGCCAGCCCAAATTTTCCTTCCTGTGCCCAGCCTTGGTGGGAGGGGAAGTGAAGTGAGGGCTCTGCTCCTCTGGACCAGTCTCCCGTGGTGTTGCCACTGCCGAGGCCTGGCCTCAGGTGGCCCAAAGGCAGGAGCAGGTGGGGGGAGTCAGTGTCCAAACGGATTTGGGGCCCAGCAGATGGATTTGGAGCATGACCTGCTTTTTAGGCATCAGGAAAATCCATGTCCTGGGAAGACTGGGCCCTGCTGGCTCTCTGAACACTCAAAACCAGAGGGCACTTTGGGTCTACGTGTCACAAATGTCACTTCAGAGCCTGCCCTGTCCTGGGGCACAGCTCAGCCAGGCTCTGCCCCAGGACTCATGGGGTGCTCCAGCACTGGCACTTTCCCTGAGAAAATTTGGGAATAACAGCCACATCCAGACACATTTCCACACCTTTATAGGCTAAAGCTGTGGAAACTTTCCTTTGGGGGGTGGGGGGGGAATGTGATCAGACCCACGGGGTCCTTCAAGGACCGATGCTCTGACCCTGCTCAGGGCAAATTCTTGATAAGAAACTCTTGATAACAAACTCCTGATAACAAATCCTCTCTCCTGATTTGCAGCCTCTGCAGCACCAGTTCCACCCACCCACCCCTCAGTGAATGTAAGTTTGGGGGAGGCTCTGTTTTATTGGGACCTCAGTGGTTTTAATATTACAATTTTAATATTGCATATTAACATTTCAGGCTTGGCTGGTCAAACTCTGCTCTTCAAACTCTGCTTTTGTCTAAAAGCTCAGCAACTGCACTGGACTTTATTAAGCCCAGCTGGGATGCTGTCCCCTTTCCAGCTTGGATGGGGATGGGGAATGGGTGGGCACAGCCCCTGTTAGAGCTGAGAAGGGTTTCCATTCATCCTGAGCTCCTTGCAACCCGTGGGCCTGTCCTTGGGGAGCCCTCCATCCCTGCCCTGCTGGCCAGGCAGGAGCGAGGAAGCTGTGCTGGAATTCTGGGAATGCTCAGCCCTGCTGCTCCTGCTGGCCCCCGGCCAGGGCTTTGTGCTCCCTCTGCCCCGGGGAATGTCTGTGCTCAGTCCCTGAGTGCTGAAACCAGCGGGTTTGGGGATCCCAGGGGGGCTGAGTGAGGCCTGGGGGCTCACCCATCACCTCAGGGTGCTTTCACAACCTCGAGGGTGCTGGGGCACTGCCCAGGCTCCCCAGGGAATGGTCCCGGCCCCGAGGCTGCCAGAGCTCCAGGAGCGTTTGGACACCGCTCTCAGGGATGCCCAGGGTGGGATTGTTGGGGTGTCTGGGCAGGGACAGGGGCTGGACTGATGATCCTGGTGGGTCCCTCCCAGCTCAGGATATTCCGGGATTCTGTGGCTCTGGCACTCTAAGCTGTGCCCCCCTGTCACTCTCTGCTCTGGGGACAGTGGCTGCACCATGTCCCTCGTGCTCACAGGGCCCCTCTCCCTGTGCTGGCTGGGAGCTGAGCTGCCTCCAGCTCTCCTCCCCTTCCTGGCTCACTGCAAACTCTGCAGTCCTGGTTGGGATGGGAACAGCAGAGGGGGCAGAGAGCCCTCACCTTGCACAGCCCCAGCAGGAGGGTGCTGTGCTCAGGGTCCCTGGGTGCCCCAGGGCTGGATCCCTGCTGTGGGACAGGAATGTTGGCTCCAGACCACTCCAGTCCCAGCCCAGCTCAGGGCCTTTCAGAGGGATCACCACTGGGGCTGTGGTGGGGTGCAATTTCCCTGACCCTTTCCCCTCCATTTCCAACTGAAGCAATTTCTCCTTTATCCACTTTCTCCTCATTTCTTTTCCAGAGAAACCTGGGCCCTCTCAATGCAGATGGATACACCCCAGACCCTGTAGGTGAGCACCTCCAGAGCCCTCTCCTCCTCACAGGGACAAGGCTGGGGATGCCCAGGACCCTGGGGGTGCCCTGGAGCCCTGCTGCAAATCCCCTTTCTTACAAAAGCACCCAGGACCTTCCCAGGCTGATGCTTTTTCTCTGGTCTTAGAATTAAGGCTTGGACACGGTTAAGGGATAAAAGGATTTTTATCTCGGTATTTAATAAGGATCTTTATGGTGCAACTCTTTGTCAAGGTGGAATATGCCAAAATGTACATCATGGTATATTGCATAAACAATTTTACAGACTTTGTTAATTAGCATATTTGACAAAGATTTCTTGATGAGAGGTTTAAATGCATGGCATGACATTTCTTTATTCTTCAGTATTTTCTTCCGGATGGGTTTAATCTTAGTTTACAGAATATATTTTAGAGAGAGCTTTGGTTTTTCAAGATAATGTAAGGTTTTCTGGCCTCAAATTATGAGGTCTTTAGGATGTTTGGTTTTCTGGCCTAGCAGAATACTAGGACTAGTTCCCCAGAGAAACTGTGAATGTCCCAACCCTGGAAGAGTCCAAAACCAGGTTGGATTTGGCTTGGAGCAACCTGGGGTAGTGGAAAGTGTCCCTGCACGTGGCAGGGGGTTAGAATGAGATGACCTTTAAGGTCCTTTCCAGCCCAAACCATTCTGTGACTCTGTGACTAGTTAAGATATCAGGCTTAAAGAGTCACCAGTATGTATGTTGAGAATACTGAGGATCCATAAAGGTATATAAAAAATAAAAGGCAAAAAATCATCATGGCATCAAGACATTTTGGGGTCCTCAGCCCACACTGGGCTCCCAGGAAATGAAGCCTTATCCCATTCCTTGCATTACCCAGGAAGTGAAGCCCTGTCCTATCCCCATTTTCCATGAAATACTCAGTGTATTCAGCAGGATTTCAGTGGGATAAAGCCCTGCCCAGGGGGGCTGGCAGGGCGGGTATGTGGAGTGGGAATGCTCAGAGCACTCCAGGATACGCAGGGTGGGAATGCTCAGAGCCCTCTCCCCATCCCACATCCTCCAGCAGCTGGAACTGGGAGAAGGCCTGGGTTGTGAAAGAAAGGGAGATGCCCAGGAGGGACAAGAAATGCTGGAAGTGAAGGTGGATTGGCCAAAAAGGCAGAGAAACCTTTCCCAATCCATGAGGGAGAGCGGGATGGGGAAGGGCAGGTTTATAACGGAGTGTTCCTCTTGGGAAGGGGCAGGAAAATCCCGCCTGCTGCCCATGGACACCAGCGTCTACGAGAGCCCCTACAGCGATCCCGAGGAGCTGAAGGACAAGAAGCTGTTCCTGAAGAGGGACCACCTGATGATCGATGAGGTGGAGCTGGGGGCAGGAAACTTCGGCTGTGTCAAGAAGGGAGTTTACAAAATGAGGAAGTGAGTGAGGGTGCTGGGGAAGGGGGAGGAGAGGGACCCAGGCTGGGCTCGAGGTGTCCCCAGCTGTCCTGTTGGTCACTGGATGGGCCTCAAAGTGACAATGGAGTGGATAAGAAATGACCTGGAAGGTCAGGGATGATGGGTGTGATGGTTGAGGCACCACCCTGGAAGTGTTCAGAAAGTGAGCAGAGGTTGTGGTGGGGTTTAGTGGGGATGGTGGTGTTTGGTCAGGGGTCGGGCTTGATGACCTTGGAGGTCTCTTCCAGCCTTAACCATTCCATGATACTATGACGTCATGCTGGGATTTCGTGGCTTTCCATGGGTTTTCACTGACAGCTGCATTGCCCTGGGTGTGTAACCTGCACCACACCCTGGGGCACTTCTGCCACTTCCAAAGGGACTTGCTGGGCTCAGAGGAGCAACTCCACATTCCTGAGGTCACTCCTCTCTGTGTCAGCCCAAAGCAGTGATACTGAGGAATTGTGCCACTCTTGGCTCTGTTGCTGGTGGTCTCTGAGCCCATAAGGGTGGTCCTTACCTGCTTGTGCCTCAGTTTCCTCCAGGAAAAATGGCACTGAGGACCCAGCTTTCAGTGAGGGAGGGGAGATGTCTCCAGATCCACAAATGGCAACTTCTGGCCTACACCCACAAGGGTGAGGTGACCTTTTCTGTCCATCCTGGGACACCAGAAGGGTGCAGGGCTCTGCCAGAAAAGGCTGTTGAGAGGTCAAATTGTGCCACATGAGAAGGGATTTCCATTCCTGGCTGTGGCCCCTGATTCCAGCTGTGCTCAGCCCATCCCACGGCTGTTCCCCTGTGCAGGAAGCAGATTGACGTGGCCATCAAGGTGCTGAAGAGCAACAATGAGAAGACAGTGAAGGATGAGATGATGAAAGAGGCACAGATCATGCACCAGCTGGACAACCCCTACATCGTGCGCATGATCGGGGTGTGCGAGGCAGAGTCGCTGATGCTCGTGATGGAAATGGCTTCTGGAGGGCCTCTCAACAGGTTCTTGGCTTCCAAGAAGTGAGTGTTGGATGAAATGTGGCTGATTTCCTGTATTTCTCTTCAAAATCTGCTGCTAGGGGAGCCCACACTTGTAGGAGCAGGGGACTCCTCTTCCACCTCTGTAGGAGCAGGGGGCTCCTCCTCCACCCTTGGGGAACAGCAAAGCTGAAAAGATTAGAAAGAAAAGTCTTTCCATGTGAGGCACCAGGGGCTGATGCTTCTGGAGCAGAGATCTCCATGTTCATTCTCCCTTGCAGCTGGAAAAGTCAGAGGGGACTACGGCGGGTCCTTTATTACTGAATTCTCTTTTCACATTCCCCAGGGATGAGATTACAACGAGCAACATCGTGGAGCTGATGCACCAGGTGTCCATGGGGATGAAGTACCTGGAGGAGAAGAACTTTGTCCACAGGGACCTGGCAGCCAGGAACGTCCTGCTGGTCAACCAGCACTACGCCAAGATCAGCGACTTTGGGCTCTCCAAGGCTCTGGGAGCTGATGACAGCTACTACAAGGTGGGTGTGGGAATAGCAAAGTGTCTGGAGCAGGAGCCCTCCTGGCTGGGAGGAGGACACCCCCAGAGACTTGAGGATCTGGGCTGCTCATGGGACCCCTCTGCACAACACCAGGCTCTGCCTCACTGCTGTGACATTAGAAGGGGCTTTGCAGAGCTCTGGTGACAAGGAGGATGCAGAGGCAGCCAGGGGGATGTGAGGCAGGGGGACAAGAGGAGGCAGAGAGAAGAGAAGGTGATAAGGAATGAGCCAGGGTTGATCCTCCCAGCAGTGCTCAGTTAAGGGAGAGGCCCCACCTGGAATTCTGTGTCCAGCTCTGGGGGCCCAGCACAAGAAAGATGAAGATCTGTTGGAATGAGCCCAGAAAAGGTCACTGAATTTGGCACAGGGCTGGAGCCCCTCTGCTCTGGAGCCAGCCTGGGAGCGCTGGGGGGGTTCAACTGGAGCAGAGAAGGCTCTAGGACGAGCTCAGAGCCTCTTCCAGGGCCTAAAGGGGCTCCAGCAGAGCTGGAGAGGGACTTGGGACAAGGGATGGAGGGACAGGACACAGGGAATGGCTTCCCACTGCCAGAGGGCAGGGTTAGATGGGATATTGGGAGGGAATTGTTCCCTGTGAGGGTGGGGAGGCCCTGGCACAGGGTGCCCAGAGCAGCTGTGGCTGCCCCTGGATCCCTGGCAGTGCCCAAGGCCAGGCTGGACAGGGCTTGGAGCAGCCTGGGACAGTGGGAGGTGTCCCTGCCCATGGCAGGGGTGGCACTGGATGAGTTTTAAGGTCCCCTCCAACCCAAACCATTCCAGGATTCCATGGTTGAACTGAGCCTGGGGAGGGGCACCAGGAGGGTGGCGCTGTGGGCATTCAACACCTGCACAACAGGACAGCAGGGCCTGGACTGGGCCCTGGACCTCCCATTTTAGGTGATTTGTTCAGCAATGTGAGATTTGACACAAACACTGAGCAGAGCTCAGGTGCAGCTCCAGCACTCCGTGTCTCAGGCTGGAAATGTCCCTCCTTGCTCTGCTGCAGGCCAGGACAGCAGGGAAGTGGCCCCTGAAGTGGTATGCCCCGGAGTGCATCCTCTTCCACAAGTTCTCCAGCAAGAGCGATGTCTGGAGCTACGGTGTGACCATGTGGGAGGCCTTCAGCTTCGGCCAGAAACCCTACAAGGTGAGGCAGGGCCCTACAAGGTGAGGAAGGAACCCTACAAGATAAGGCAGGGCCCTACAAGGTGAGGCAGGGCCCTACAAGGTGAGGAAGGAACCCTACAAGATAAGGCAGGGCCCTACAAGGTAAGGCAGGGCCCTACAAGGTGAGGCAGGGCCCTACAAAGTGAGGCAGGGCCCTACAAGGTGAGGAAGGAACCCTACAAGGTGAGGCAGGGCCCTACAAGGTGAGGCAGAGCTGGCTCTGTCACCGATGGATGTCACAGTCACTACAGGGACACTCTGAAACCTCAGTTCCTATTCCCTGGAGTGGGTGTTCCCACAGTTAGACACATGGGAAAGGAGACAGCCCCACTTCCACTTCGGGAAAGGCACAAATTAGGGTGGATCCTGGAGCTTTGTGTTCACTTTAAGAGAGAAGAAACAGAAAACAAATGCAATTAATTTGGGTTTGAATCGAAGCTGAGCTTCTTTTTGGTCCTGCTGCTCACTTGAGAGATAAAAAAATCACTTCTCTTCCANAGGCTGGGTGGGATGGGGTCAGCAGGGTGGGTGGGATGGAGTGTGGATCTGCAGGATATTTGGGATGAAATCTGTGGGATGGAATCTGGGGGATGGCTGGGATGAGGTCTGCAGGATGGCTGAGATGGGGTCTGTGGGATGGGATGTGTGGGATGGGGTCTGTGGGATGGGATCTGTGGGATGGCTGAGATGGGGTCTGTGGGATGGGATGTGTGGGATGGGGTCTGTGGGATGGCCTGGCCACAGTGTGGGTCACCACTTCTGGGTGCTGGGGTGAGAACAGTGACTCTGCCAGGTGTGGGGTCTGTGGGACCAAAGCTCCACCCAAGACCCAGCTCAAACCTGTCCCCTCTAACCCTGCAGCCAGCTCTGAACACATTAATCCCTTTCCTGCTTGCTCCCACCCCAGAAAATGAAGGGCCCCGAGGTGATCAGCTTCATAGAGCAGGGCAAGCGCATGGACTGTCCCCAGGAGTGCCCAGCAGAGATGTATGCCCTGATGCAGCAGTGCTGGATCTACAGGTGAGCACTTCACCAGCTGCCAGCTCCAGCAGAGTCACCAAATCCCAGAATGGCATTGGAAATTTGGGTTGGAAAGGACCTTAAAGCCCATCCGGCCCAACCCCCTGCCGTTGGCTGGGACACGTTCACCACACTGCATGGTGGCAATGCAAAGCAAAGGGTGTCTCCTGCCTTGGTTCATGATGATTCCCCAGCCCAAGATGAATCTTTTATTATCAGACCCCTCCATCTGCCTGTGCCAATCCTGGAAGGTCCCCAGGGCCCGGTGTCTTTGACCCTTTACATGCCAGAGAAGTCTCAGCTGCTTCCCGAGTCCTGGCACAGCCAAGCGGCTGCTCTCCCCCAGGGTCCCTGTGTGTCCTCTCCTTGCACCAGGCCAGTTTTGTCCTCTCTGATGACTTTATTTGTTCCTCTCTGCCCTTGCAGATGGGAAGAACGTCCAGGATTTGTGACTGTGGAAAACATCATCCGCTCCTACTACTACAGCATTGCTGCCAAGCCTGAAAATGGGCCAGAGACAGGGGACAAGGCCAAAGCAGCTCTTCCTTGAGATCCCTCCTGTGCTCCTCCACCTGCCCTGTATGGACCTGGAAAGGCTCTTAGTGAAGTTTTGCTTTCATCTCTTGAATGCTGGCTCTGTTCCTCAGCAGCTGCAGAACTGAGGACGTGGGGGACCCTGGTGTCCCCACAGACAAGGACAGCCAGCTGTGCCTCCCAGCTCCTCCAGCCTGACCCAGCCCAGGAGTACAGACAGTGTTAGAGCTCATTCCCACCCAGTTCCAAGGCTGTCCCAGGATCCCAGAGCTTTGTGCCTCCCAGGCTCACTGAGGATGAACTGTGTTGGCTCCAGAAAATCAGGATTTTTCTTAACAAACAATCCCATCCCAGGAAACCACCAAGTGCACGTTTCTGGTGGGGTTGGCACAGGGTGAGACACAGGTCAAGGAGCCACCGAGTCCTCTTCCCCTTGGATTAGGGCAAGGAGCAGCTGGTTTGCTACTGGGATGGTCCCCCTGGTTTGTCCCCCTGCACCCCTGGCCAGCACAGAGCAGGTGTCACCCAGCCCTCCAAGGTGACTCCCAAACAATTCCAGGACCAATCCCTCAGCTCCTGGAACCCACCTGGCCCCTCCGTGCTGATGAAATGTTATTTTTCAAGCTTAAAAACTGATCACCCTATAAATAAACTCTTTCATGTTCTGAACATCCCATGGCTCGGATCACTGAACTTTGAGAAATGCTGGCAACTGCTTCAGGCTTGTTGCCAAAACTCCCAAACCCATCGGGGTAAGACAACCCTCCTACACTGCATTTTTAGTGTTAGAAAATTGCTTTATTCTCAGCTCTGGGTGTGGATGGGGCTGACAAAATCCCAGCCTCCACACAGCCCCTGATCCAAAACTTCCTCACCTTTTTATACATTTTTAGCAAACAAAGCAGTGAATGTTCATTGAGGCATATCTAGGTTAGCTCAACAAACTTTACAGTTTTAGTCATTTTTCCAGGCTGTGTTCCCACAAAAGGAGCTTTGCTATGTTCTAAGAGTAATTTAAGAATAGCACATTGTTTATAATTAATATATTGGTTATGATTAATTAACTAAAAAAATTAAAACCATTAACTAAAGCTTATTTTAAAAGTTCTATCTTTTCCAACAGCCTGACAAGAAAATAAATGTAATTTCCCTCTACTTTAGGCCAGGATTTCCTTCCTTGATGCTCTCCTTGCCCAACCTGGCAATCTTTGGGCTGGTTTTGCTGCAGAGCTGGAGGGTTTTTGCAGGTTTTCTTGCAAAAAATTGCTCAGCTGGGTCTGCTGTGAACCCAGCTGCCCCCAGTGCAGGGATCGCCTGTGTTGGGGGCTGTGCTGCAGAGAACACAGAGGCTGTGAGGGCTTGGGGAGCAGAGGAAGCAGGAGGTGGGAGCCCTGCAATGCAGTGAACACAAGATTTTATCTCTCACCATCTCCTGGTAATTAAAGCCACAGAAAAGCTCCCCCCAGCACCTTGTCCTGGGGTTAAACAAACAGCCTCAGGCCAGGGCGCAGCCAAAAGCCTCGGTGTTGGGGGTTAGGTTTTCTTTCCTTTTGCTCCTTTTTACATATAGAATTTTTTTTCCCAGGAGTTGCTAGGAAACACTAATGACTGGGTACTTGAGAAGAGCAAAAGAAGTGGCCGAGCTCAGGGGAGGAAGGCATCTGGTTGCAGTTATCTTATTGGGGAATTTCTCTCGGAGGGACAGAGATATCTGGAGAATTGGGCTGGTAAAAGGCGGGGCTGGAGCAGCTGCTGGCTCTCTCGCTCTCGGCTTCCGAGGAGGATGCTCAGAGGTGCTGCTTTTGGGAAGAGGAATTCTCCGCTGCCGCTGGACCCCTGCCCAGAGCTGCTTCTTCTGCCATGGGGTGAGCCTCTGCTTGTGAGAGCAGCCACTGAACTGGGACCTTATCAACACCTACCTCACTAAANTAAAGGAGGGACCTATTGCCATCTGCTGGGGTGCCCGGGATCCTGAGCTCGCCTCTCCCTGCCCTGCTGGGAGCTGGGCTGCCACTGCCCCGCCCCTGCCACTCCTTCCCCACTGCTCTGAGTTTCACTGCGCTGCAGCCCTTACACCTCCTACCTGCTGAGATATCCTGCTGTCCCAGCCTGCTGCTTCCGAAAACTCTGCTGGGGCACTGGAATAGACTGCCCAGGTGAAGTAGAAGACTTAAATTTTTGAAATTAGGAAAGCTGGGGGAAAATAGTAAAATGATTATACTTCGAAAACAGCCTTGAGCTGCTGAGGCTTTTGCAGCTGCAGAGATAATCTCACATTCCATGGGGCCTACGTGCCCAGGAGAGGGGAGGGAAGAGCACACCAGGGGCTGATAAGAAGCGGAGAGGAAGGCACCGTGACCTTGGGAGAGTGGAGGAACCCAGCAGCCAACTGAGCTAACTCACCTTGAACAACAGCTAAAGAGCAGCACACAACAAAGACTTTGGGCTGATTACCATATGAAACGGGGATGGGTATGTGTCCTGGTTGGAAGGACAGGTGTCTGCTAAGGAAGGCAGCGGGCCTCCCTTGGAATGGAAAAAATGTAAACCCTCTCCCTCCGAATTAACGTAATTTTGAAATTAAGGGGCTCACAGGCAAAGATATGGGAAATGGAATAACAGTTCTTTCCTAGTATTTATAATAAAGCAAACAAACAACAGCTACTATGGCATTAACAACAACCAGAAGCAGGAACCCAGTGACAGCTTGCTGGCTTGCAGCCACCTTTGGTGCAGTGATGGTCACAGCCGGCAGGGGGTGCTGGTGGCGCGAGCTCAGGGAGTTGTGGATCCTCCCCCAGCCGGGATGGGGAGGGATGGAAAAGAAGTTTTACTTTCACAAACCCCCTTGAGCAGTCGATCTCGGTGTCCTAGCAAGGCTCTCAGGAAAGGAAGGCAGCAGGTTGGGATGGCACAGTGTCGCGGCAGGCAGGGGGTGCAGAGGCTGCAGCGCAGTGAAACCCAGAGCAGCGCCAGAGCAGCGGTGGGGATGGGGCAGCGGCAGCCTGGCTTCCCGCAGAGCAGGGAGAGGTGAGCTCAGGGATCCCGGGCGCCNTCTTCTTAAGTACCCGGCCATTATGGTCCCTTAGCAACTGATGGGCAAAAAATTCTGAAGGTGAAGAGAAACAAAAGGGAAGAACACCCAAACCCCAACAGTATGCATATGTATTAAGAAGGTGTGTAATTCTGTGCATGTGTAACACTGCTAAAAGTAAAAGAGTCGGGAGCTGCTCGGCATGCATGCCTTAGGAGGAATGATCCCCCACGTGCCAGTGCGCTGATTAAAACATACCTGCTTTACAACTTCGAGTTGTGGAGTTTTTCCGCGTATCACAGGGGGTTTGTGGAAGTAAAACTTCTCTTCCATCCCTCCCCGTCCCAGCTGAGCCGCCATTGCCACGCGCTCCCTGAGCTGGGCCACAGTACCCCCTGCAGCCGCGGGGGAATCATTGCACCTGCCCTGCCCACTGAGCGCCACCAGAGCCCCCTGCCGGCTGTGACCAGAACTGCACCGAAAGGGGAAGTGCCTGAGAGCCAGACGGCTCTCTCTGGGTTCCTGGTTCTGTCTGTTGTTAATGCCATAGTGGTTGTTGTTTGTTTGCTTTATTATAAATACTAGGAAAGAACTGTTATTCCTATTCCCATATCTTTGCCTGAGAGCCCCTTAATTTCAAAATTACAGTAATTCGGAGGGAAAGGGTTTACATTCTCCATTCCAAGGGAGGCCCCCTGCATTCCTTAGCAGACACCTGTTCTTCCAACCAGGACACTCGGTGAGAGAGGGGTTTGGGCTGCAAACAAAGTTCTGGGGAGCAATCAGGTAATTAAAATTATCACCATCTGAATTAACCTCTGTCCCAACAGTCACTGAGCCAGGTTTGATGAAAACCAGATCCTAACTTTCCTTGCTTAGACTGAAGCCCCCAGTGACACCAACTCGTCATGTGGCATTTTCTCTCTCAACTCCAACAATTTGCCCTGAATGTTGAACTCTGGATATGTTACCCTCCCAGCAAAGAGGAAAACAGTTATCCAGGAGAACCTGCCTTGGTCCTGTTTTTTCAGTCACTTAGTGCAGAGATGGGGAAAAAACTCTCCTCTCTGTCAGGTTTTCCTCCCAGAGAGAGCAGCTCTTTAGCAGGAAAAGAGAAGGCTCAATGTGTTTTCTACTGGAGAGCCACTGCCAAAACATTTTGTTTAGACTTCGTTTTCAAAACAAATCCATTTTCTGTTTTGAAATGGTTTCTTGCAATAAATTTTCAGTTAACTGGACACTGCCATTTTTTTTCATCAGGGAAGGAAAGCACCAGAGTAGTATTCCCAGAGAAACTTCTGGTTTAGTTGGAGACAGTTTTGAGTGTGTGTATCCACATCCCGACAGACAGGACAAAACTCCCTTGGGATTATGCCAGAGGACCAAGGGAAAGGGTTTATCCTGCCCAGGCTGGGGATGATTTGAGTTGGGATCTGTCTGTTCCAAGAGCAGGAAAATACCAGGAGCTGCTGGAAAGGGAAAAAAGGAGTGAAACAAGCAGGACCTGAAGTCACAGGACTCTGGGAATCTTTGTGATTCCTGCTTTTGGAATGTGCAGGGTCTGACAGTCCTCCCTGAGGAGAATTTCCTTGGAATTGAGGCCCTGACCATCCCCACTCTGCCATTCTAGAAGGACTCAGCTCTCTCAGTGGGAACATCTCCAGGTCTCCAGGCCCTGCAGCCTCTCCTCTCTCCCACCCACAGCAGGGATTTATCCAGCCCTGCCTCTCTCCCCTCCCTGCTGCAGATGAAACATCCTGCTGGACTCCAGCCTCTTCCCTGCCTGATCCCAGGGATCTGGGCTTGGATAAGAGCAGGGGCAGCAGTTGGAGAGTACAGACTCAGAGCTCAGAGCTCTGTGGCAGCTGCTGCTCTTCCAGAGGCCTCTGCTCTGCTGAGGAGCCACTTTTGGGGCCTTGTTCTTACAGCCTGGAGGATTTGTGGGCACCCTGGAATTTGGCTCTTGGTCTGAGGTCTCTTTGTGTGCCATCCTCCTTCTCTCCTCCATTTCTGGGCTCTCCTTCTTGTGACCTCCAACTCTCCCTCCTGTGACCTCCAATTCTCCCTTTTGTGACCTCCAATTCTCCCTTTTTGTGACCTCCAACTCTCCCTCCTGTGACCTCAACTCTCCCTTTTGTGACCTCCAACTCTCCCTTTTTGTGACTTCCAACTCTCCCTCCTGTGACCTCCAGCCTGAGCTTGTGGCTCTGGCCCAGGGTGAGGGATCCTCAGACAGAGTAGAAAAATAAACAGGTGTCAACAGGTTAAAAGACTCCTTCAGTAAATGCATTTTGGTATCAAATTAATTAATTGAATTAATCTACAAAGTGAGTAGACTTCTCTTTGCTCCCCTGGCTCCTCCATCAGGTGGGAAATGCTGTGGCCACAGCTCCAGGGAGGCCAGGGCTGTGTGGGCAGGGGCTGAGCTGGCAGTGTTTGAGGGCCCATTTGAGGGCCTCAATGGCCAGGCCTTGCTTTGTTTGCACCGAAAGTTCTGATGGAATAAAAACCTTCCCCCAGAGCTCTTCAGTTTGGCCTTGTCAGCGTTCTCAGGTGGAAAACTCTTCTGTTGGAAAATTCCTGTCCAACCCAAGTCATTTATTCCTGGGGTCAGGGAGTGGGTGGAGAGCATGGTGCTGGCAGGGCTGGGGCATGTCCCACATCCTTTGGTGTGATGGAAACGGGGATGTGGTGGAACAGCTCCTTCCCCAGACCTACAGAATCCACGTCCCACATCATCCTGGGCAGGATTTCGGCCACGTGTCAGTGAATTTTGGGAAATAGACTGGAATGACAAACAGTCAACAGCCCTTGACCTAAAAAAAATTAAAAAGTCCTGTGGAGGTGAGAAGTATCAGAGATGGGGGTTGGTATCTCCTTATCTTCTTCCAGGGAACACTGGATGGGATGAGAGGAAACAGCCTCAAGCTGCTCCAGAGGAGGTTTAATTTGGATATTGGGTGGAATTTCTTCATTGAAAGGGTGGTCAGGCAGTGGAAGGGGCTGCCCAGGGCAGTGGTAGAGTCCCCATCCCTGGAAGTGCTCAAAAAACCTCTGGATGTGGCACTTGGGGACATGGATTAGTGGTGACCATGGCACTGCTGGATTGATGGTTGGACTTGATGATTTTAAAGCTCTTTTCCCACTTTAGCTCCATGGTTCTGTGTGAAATTCTGTGATACTCTAATTTATCCCTCTGCCGTTCTTGCTCCCAGAGCTGGGATTCCAGAAACTCATGGTTAATCCTATGGGAATTGTGCTCATTGCTGCACAACAATGTGCCAAGGTAAAATAAATATTAATTAATTTTCAGATGTTACATATTTTGCCCTACTGTTGCAAATCTCACAGAAAATGATGATTTTATTTGCTATTAAGAAACACTTGTGCAAGAGACACCTTCACTAAGGAACTCACGGTGTCTGTGGTAAAAATATAAGGGAATCACAGAAATAAGGGAATCACAGAATTAAGGGAATCACAAAATCTCCTATCTTGCGCCAGCTTTTTAAATTGAATATTTAACTGCTAGATATTCACCAATTTAAAAAGCAAAATAAAAATACTGACTGGAAAAAAATAGTTGCAATGATTAATAAAAGATAAAACATCTACAACCAGTGGAAAAGCGGAAAGTGGTTTCTTTTATGTGTTTTTGCTTCAACAAAGAAAAGAAAAAAGGATGGAAAAAGTATTTGGTGAACCAAAAATCGGTTAAAAACAGACCCAGGAGGGCAGATAGCAAATCCTGCCAGCAGATCCCCAAATTCAGCACCCATTTTCCCAAATGTGAAGCAGCAAAGAGGGAAAAATACTGTACAGAAGGCTGAGAACTGCTATTTAGGGCAGCCTGTTTAACACCCCAGAGCTGTGCTGGCTCAGTCAGAAAAATCACAACTGAACCGACACTGGGAGGAGCTGCAAAGACACAGCAAAGGTGGGGAAGGGGCAGAGCAGCTGCTAAGTAAGAGCAGAAATAATGACATGGGCTCAGATACTGAAAGTGGAATGAGAGGAGGAATTTTTGGGGTAGAATATAAGAATCTACTCACAGACAAAAGAGGGAATTGAGCAAAGGGCAGTGAGGCCTTGACATAGGGAATACTTCAGAGGATATTCCAAGTATAAACTACAGGAACCAGGTTTTAAAGGGGATATTGAATTTTACTTTGCCATGTTTAATTCTGATTTCATGTTGAATCATCTGGTTTCTCTCTGTTATTTTAACTTCAGAAATGAACCAAAAAATCTCTCCTCTAGGTTTTCTTAATTTGCTTTTTGAAATCAAGGATTTGATTGTAGCTTCCCCTGATCAAGAATTCTGTTTCTTTTCATTAGGATTTAGGGATTTTTGACCTTTTTTCTCTGGCAGTAGAATAGGCAAGGCCATTTCCCTGAAATGGGTCACATTTGCCTCCACATCCAACCTGTTTTGCCCTCACGGATCAGAGCCCAGGAGAGGAGAAATCCAGCTGGACAGGATGGAAATGGGAGCTCACAGTGCTGGAGAAGGACACTCCTTCCACAGTTGAACCTTTATCCCTGGGACCAAGATGGATCCAGATGCCTCAACACAGCTCCAGTCTCAGGAAAAATAAAGGAAGGGAAAATCAGATTCATAGGGAGAGTTAAATGAAGAGGGAATGAAGTGATGGGAATTTGTGGAGGTCATTCTTCCCACCAAGTCAATGGAAGGAGGATGTCAGTGTTCCCTTTGAGCAGTTTCCAAGGGACAATGTCACTTAGGGCAGATTTAATCTTCATTTTCCCTTCTGGTATTTTGGGTTGGAGCCTCCAAAGTGGGGAATGACATCCCTGAGGCACCTGGGAATTGCCAGGCGTGTCCTGGTGTGTGCAGGAAAGGTTTTGTGTGTCTAAAGTCACCCGGGGCTGAGTGTCCTGCAAACAGGGACAAAGCTGGGCCTCTGCTGGCGCTGGGCCTGGAGGAGTTGTTATTATGGAATCCTGGAATGGTTTGGGTTGGAAGGAACCTTAAACCTCATCCCATTCCACCCCTGCCATGGGCAGGGACACCTCCCACTGTCCCAGGCTGCTCCAAGTCCTGTCCAACCTGGCCTTGGGCACGGCCAGGGATCCAGGAGCAGCCACAGCTGCTCTGGGCACCCTGTGCCAGGGCCTCCCCTCCCTCACAGTGTTTGTGCTCCTTCCTGCAGCACCTTCATTCCTGTCTGCCCAAATCTACACCATCCCCTCTGCTGGAGAATGGCCAAGGGGACTCTTTGGGAATCCTGTGGGTAGGAATAACCCAGTGGAAAACCCTCTGCTCCCAAATCTGCTGCAGTCATGGAGCCACAGCCCCTTGTGCTGCCCCATTCCCTGTATGGGGGTGGAAGGGAATCATCCTCCAGGGAGTAACCAGGGAGTAAAGTGCTGGCACAGCCCGGCCCCGGGGTGATACCACAGATGTCACAGTGGTTTAAGCCCAGGAGCTGCTGCCAGCCCTCAAACAATGGCTCAGGCGTGACAGAAGGGACCAGGGAGCTTTCCAGCCCCTCAGGCCAGCTATTCCCCAGGGATGAGTCCTGCCAGACTCCTGAGCTGACTGTGCATCCCAGCAAATCCATCCCAATTCCAAACCCCTCCAAGAGCAGGGGAGTGGGAACCCAGCTCAGTGCTGGATCATCCCTGCAGCCCAAACCCAAATCACCCCCCTCAGTTGTGGGGATATGGAAGGTCCCTCTCCAGTTCTGGCTGCGTTTCCTTTTCTCCTATGGCAGCAACTTCCAGAGCTTCTTCCTAGAGGATGGGTTTTGCTCCATTCAGGATAAAGTGTTATTAAAGGCCTGCAGGAATTGGCAGGATGGGCTGAGGAGCTGCAGACAGGCTCTATTCTTCTGGGCAGCTGGAGTGGGTGAGCACTGAGAGCGGTTCTGCCCCAAAAATGCTGTCGTGGCACTTCCTACTACATGCAAATAACGCCTTCTTAACTCAGTGAAATGTTCAAATAAAGGTAAAAAAAATTATAAACCCCAGCAGAGCGGGACTCAGGGTGGTGGCAGAGCAGTGCTTTGGTTTTTGGGGTTCAGGGCGAGAGAAGTGCTGGGGGAGGAAAGCCCCTGGTGCTGGGGGCAGGGGAGGAGCTGTGGTGGCTCCTGTGGGCACGGGGTGAGCTGAGGGTTTGAAGATGAGGTTCAGATGCAACATCTCAGAAGGAAAGGTGAGACCTGACCTTGAAAAGGAGCAGCTCTGAGGGGGCTCAGCCCTGCCTAGATTTAGGAGGGGAAACAGCAGGACCACAAGATTTGAACCACAAAAATCTCCTGAGAGGGGGTGGGAGATGTTTCAGCAGAGAAAAGTCTGGTGGTGCCACAACTTTGTGGAGCTGCTTTGAAATTCTCAGTTCCTGGCAATGATTTTGCCAGCTGAAAACAGAAGAAGGGGTTTGGGTTTGGAGAATTTTTCTTTGCAAACTTTGGAGGGTTTCTTCAAACAACACGTCTGTAATGTCAAGAGTATTTTGGGGTTTTTTTTGGCTGTGATGTTTTGATTGTCCAAGCTGGAAACCAATGTGGAGAGGGAGAACAACTGAGGGTGGTTCCCAAACAGCTGTTATGAAATTCAGTTTGAATTGAAAATTGAGGGTTGCTGTGGAAAATTCTCCTTGGTGAAAATTCACATTTCTGTGGAAAACCTGTTTTGAACAAAATATTTCACAGGGCTTTTTCATGACAGGCTGCCCAGGGATGAAATCACCTGATCCCTGAAAATCTTAAATGCAGGAAATCTCCTTTTGCAGCTGGATATGATGGGTTAATCCCTGTTCCCTGCATTTCCTTAAAATCACTATATTTCCTTAAAAATGCTTTTATTCCTCTTTTCCCAACAATCCATTTTAATTGTTGCATTTCAGCTCCAGTTTCTGGAGCTAGCAAGGATCTTTGTCACAATCTCATTCCTTCACAGATAAAAAACATTTCTTGCAAAACTGGCATTTTCTGAAGGAAAATTTCTATCTTGCCAGACCAAAAAAACCCCCCCTTAAAGCATCATATTATATTATATTATGTTCCATTCCATTCCATTCCATTCCATTCCATTCCATTCCATTCCATTCCATCATATCATATCATATCATATCATATCATATCATATCATATCATATCATATCATATCATATCATATCATATCATATCATATCATATCATATCATATCATATCATATCATATCACTATACTACCAATAAAAAGATAAGAGGATCTGTTTTTTCTTCTCAAGATAAAAATCAAAAATAGATTAGAACCTTAGAAAAATCTGTTTCTCTCCATTTACTAGAAAGGAACTCTTACAAGATCTTTCCATATGGAGAAAACTTTCAGGAGCAAATATCTAAAGTTCAGTGCAATCAGGAATATCCAGATTCCCACTTTTGGGAGTAGTGAGAGAGAAGAGTGACCTCTACAGCCCAGGCCTGATTTCCTGGGAAGAAAGATTCTCTCTCCCTTGCTCACACTCATACTCTCAGAACCAGTGTAAAATAAAATAAAATAAAGTAAAATAACAGAAAAAACAAAACAAAACAAAACAAAACAAAACAAAACAAAAAAAAACAACAACAACAAACCAACACAAAAAACCCAAAAAACTAAAGCAAACAAACAAACAAACAAACACACAAAAAACAACAAGAACAACAACAACAACAAACAAACCAAAAAGAAACCCAAAAAAACCCAAAAAAAAACCCCCCAAAAAACCCCACCAAAACAGCTGACGCCCACTGCTGTGAATGAAACGGGAATCTCTGCAGAGATTTGGATCAGGTATTGGGCAGGAATTGTTCCCTGTGAGGGAGGGGAGGCCCTGGCACAGGGTGCCCAGGGCAGCTGTGGCTGCCCCTGGATCCCTGGCAGTGCCCAAGCCCAGGCTGGACAGGGCTTGGATCAGCCTGGGACAGTGGGAGGTGTCCCTGCTCATGGCACTGGGTGGGATTTAAGGTCCCTTCCCAACCCCAACCATTCCATGACTTCATTATCAATCCAGCGAGGCTGATCATTATCAGGTGGCAGATTTTTCCTTGCTGCTCCTGCCTTGGCAGCACCAGGATCTTCTTGGTGCTTTTTCCTCCTGCTGGAAGAGTTGGCAGAGGTGTAAAACCTGTGCACACCCCGAGGACAAGGAGCTGGCTCTGCTGAGCCCTCGGTGCAGTGCAGAGAAGCTGAAATCACCTCTGGGCTTTGCTGCCCCTTTCCCTCTTTATGCCCCTGCCAGGACCCTCGGACATCTGCTGGACACCAAACAGGACCTGGGCTGCACCTAGAGGGGCTGGAAAAAAAAGAATATTTCTTGGGTTTGAATTGTCCCAGTTACAGGGGAAGTTCTTATTCACAGAATCATGGAATGGGTTGGGTTGGGAGAGACTTTAAGGATCATCCAGTGCCACCCCCTGCCGTGAGCAGGGACACCTCCCACTGTCCCAGGCTGCTCCAAGCCCCCTCCAAGCTGGCCTTGGACACTGCCAGGGATCCAGGGGCAGCCACAGCTGCTCTGGACCAGAAGCAGACCCAGCACCAGCCCCAAACTGGACAGGAAGCTCATGGAGAGGGGCTGTGACCCTCTGAGCTGAGGAGTTCAGAGGGGAATTCAATTGATTGGAATAAATTCATTCAGTGGGGCTGTCTTTAGCTCAGATTTTGCTGTGTCCCAGTGGTTGATTTGTCAGTAATGAAACTTCTGAAAACCCCAGCTCTGGATGTCCCTGTTTGTTTGTGCCTCTCTGTGTTGCCAATCTAATTTAAATGGAGATTTAAATTGAGATTTATTCTATTTTTATGGCTGCATACATCAAGTCCTTCCCATCTTCCTCCTCTTCCTGTCCATGTCCCACCCCACGGGGGTCCCGTGCCACCCTCAGGGCACTGCTGTCACCTCTCCGGGGCTCCTCACTCGCTCCTGGGTGACTCCACACGGTCCGCAGGGCTTTGAAGCTCCAATTCGGCACAAAATCCTCCTGCTCGCTGCCTTTTGGCTGCAGATGTTGACGGGAAGCTCGAAGGCAGCGGTGCTGCTGCAGGAGCCACCTGCGCTCCCCGCTCTGTCCCCGCATGTCACCGCCTCTTACGTAATCGCGACATCGCTGCAGCTTCCTCGGGGCTGCTCGCGAAAAAAAAAAAAAAACAAAAAAAAACCCCACGCCAAAAAAGAGCCTAGGGCCATGTCTGGGGGTGCTGGGCTGTCACAGGGGCGGGAGGTGAGGGACACTCGGGGACACGTCCCCCTCCCGCTCTGCAGGAGCCGGGTGATTGCAGGGCTTGGATGCCATCCTCGAGGTAAGTCCTGCCCAGGTGGTGCTGGGGAATCCATGGAATTGGGGCTGTTCCAGGTGTTTGGGGCAGAGGAGGGAAAGGAGAAAACCATTGCTGGGCTTGTGCCCAGAGCCCCGGGGCTCTTCTGGAATGGGACTTACTGGTGGCAGGAAAATTGCTGCTTTTAAGTTTTTTTTCATTCATTTTTTCATATTTTTCATGTTTTTTCTTTCTTTTAAAGTCTTTTTATATTTCCCCCTCGCACTTTTTCCTTTTCATATCTAAAAATCTTTTCAGAATATCTTTTTTTCTTTTTCTTCATTTCTCCTTTCTCTCTTCTTTCTTTTTCGTCTTTTTTTCTCTCTTTCTCTTTTTCTTTTTACTTTTCTCCTCCTCCTTTTCTCTCTCTCTCTACCCTCTGTTTATTATCTCTTTGCACTTTCTGCTTTTCCCCACCTGTCCTTGAATTTTTCTGTCTCTAAACTGGCACCCAGCACCCTCCCTTCCCACTGACTTGTGGATGCACAAATATTCACTGTACTGCCATGTCCAGCATCTTCCTCCCTAATTCCTTTTCCCATCCTCAGATGAAAGTGCTGATATTTGTAGATTTTGTTGTATTATTCCACTTTATTCTCCTCACTGTCAAAGTTGGACATTTTTGCTGCCTGTTCTTTCCACTGTGCTTATTTTAGCAGCCAGCATTTCTTTGGATTTCAAGGAAGTTTGAGAGTAGATAATTATACTGTTGAGAAAAACCTGTGAAAATGACATTTCTTGGGTCTTTCCGGACTAAAAATGTCTTTACTTGGCACCCACCCAAAGGCTGGAACCTCCAGTTCCACAGGTGGAAAAAGCCCTTGGTTCTAGCAGAGGGAATAGAAGACTTAATTTTTTTGGAAATATTTAAGTTTTATTAATTTTTGGCCATTCTGGATTTGAGTTCTGTTGTGCTGTGGTTTCTGACTGTTGTGGCGGGGTTGACTGACCGATGGTGGGGTCAGGTGCCACAACCTTCCAAAAGCGGCCCCGGCAAGGGAGCGGCTCTGGCGTCACGGGCACTTCCCCGAAGGAGACCCACACGCACACCAGATTGTGGTACCTGCAGCACCCGGTCACGCAAGAGGGACACAGATCCCCCACAATTAGGAGAACACCCGAGGCCCCCAAAAAAGAGAGCCGTTTCTTTTGCTACACAATTTTATAGGGTTTGCCAAGTGTGAGAGGATTGGAAGATGAAGTCCCACCTCTCAACCAGACTGGTGAAACGAGCAGTCAGTCAGCTTTCCTTCTCCAGGAAGGAATGCCAACAAAACCATTGGTTTTGGTACAGTGCATAAGAAAAATCTGACTCGAGAACAGAAACTTTTCAGAAGGCTTTCAAAAACAGAGCAACACCAGAGAGCCAGTGCCACCCATGACAAGGATAAGAGGGTCCTCCCCTGGAGTTCCACGGGGTCTATTGCAGCCGCACACGAAGGGTTCCAGGCATGAAGGATGATGAAACTGGGAGGGTCCAAGGGTCTTCTACCGGGAAGAAGAGAGAAAATGAGCAGTTTCAGCTTTCATGGGTTGCCAGCAGCTCTGTGTGTTACGGAAACTCAGCAGCACTGACTGTGCCTGAAAAATCTTTAGAAGTTTCATTTATTTCCTGTGATAGCAGAGTGAAAGGGAAACCTCTGAGAGAAAATCTTGATATTAGCAATTAATGACTGAGAGATGTGATCAGGCTGGGCCGGGAGTGCCTTTGGCACGTGCATGAGTGGAGGAGGCCTGGCAGCCTCCAGGCCAGGCTGGAGGTGATGATTTGCTTCCTTTCAAAAGAAAAAAGAAAGGACTTCAGGTCCTGTGACAGGATTTCTACAAAAGAACTCAAGGATGAGAGTGTTCCTGCTGGAAAATGATCATAAAATCACAAAATTTTGGGGCGGAGAGAGCATCAGGGTCCAATGAACGGAGGGCCTGAGGGCGGTACAAAGGCAGGGCTAGGGTACCAATGGGAGGAGAGGGAAGGAGTGGCCGGGAGCAGGGGCCAATGGGGAACCAGGGAAGGGAGAACATTCTAGGGTATAACCATATAGGAAGGAAAAGGGGCTGGCAAGCAGCAAACCAATAGGGAAGGCAGAACTGGGGTACATTTACCTGTGTTTGCAAGGTCTCATGGGAGAGGCTTTCTGTCTCACCACAACCAGGGGCTTGGGCTCTTGCCCTGGGGGCTGCCTCTCCAAGGAACCACCTCTGTCCTGGGTTCTGTGGGCCTACCAGCCTCCTCATCTGGCTGGCTGGGTTTCTCGGGGGCAGCCAAAGATTTGTTGGGAGAAGGGAAATACAGTTCCTAAGTGTCATACGTGCCAATTATCCCACATTGGAACTTTGCTTGTAATAATTATTGCAATAATTAATTATGGGGTGACTTCCATGCCAGTGTGAGTGGAAGAGCCTGCAGATATGAGGCAGAAAATTTTAATTCCCCCGATTTCTGGTATTTCTGGTTGCCAAATGTACCAGGTTTCACTTTAAAAACACTGCTTTTAAAATTCAGGCATCTTTAAGGTGCCTCAGAACTTCAGTTCTCTTACAAAGAGTCTAAATCATCAACTATGTCCAGAAAATATTCCAATCTCAATTTGAATTTCTTTACAGTGTATCCTTAAAAGTTAAATTCAAATTATATTGGGTTAGGAAATAAAATATTAAGAACTTTTGGGTTTGTTTTGTTTTGTTTGCAGAGTCAGGTTTTTGCTGTTGTTTTCTGCCTGTCTGGCTTTTGAGCCCCACAATTTTTCTTTAATTAAAAGCTGAGTGTTCTACATAACAAGGCACCTTTAGCTCACAAAGGCTTCCAGAAAAACAGCAGATATTGGGAAAATCTTATTAAATTCCAGGATTTTTTCCTGAGCAGCTGTAAAACATCTTGGAAGCAATGACACCAGTCCCTGGCCTTGTCCTTGGGGTCCCTGCCCTGATTTTTCCTGAGGTGGAAACCTCTAGAAGACAGCCCAGTTTCTGCTGTTCACAAACTGTTTCTGTTTCTGACTCTAATTAATTAATTAATAATTGATCTTCCAGCTTGTCCTGTCTGCAGGGGTATTTTCACTGGGCAGGAGTGGTTTGAGGGGGGCTCTTACTATGCCACTATATCGGTGTGGCCTCAGCAGCTGAGGGTGAAGTGTCTCCTTAAATTTGGATTTTGGGGACTCATCCCATCTCCTGGGGGGTCCCTCAGACCTAAAAGATGGGGTGAGTGAAACTCTTTTGGTGAATAACCTGCCCTGGGTCTGCTGAAATCGGTGCTAGACCACAGCTCCCTCCTTTTCCAAAGCTGTGCAATAAGTCAGGTAATTACAATGAGTCAGATAAGGTGTAATTAATAGCAGAAAATCAGCTAAGGTGTAATTAATAGCAGAAAGTCAGGTAAGGTGCAATTAAGAGCAGATTTTGCCTTTGTGTCTTGAAAAGGAGTCAAGAAACTCCTCCTGCTTCTGCCTTGTGCATCTTACTGTGATCCTTAATATTGCAATAATTGGAATATTGCAAAGATTTGAATAAGCAGGGCATGGAAGAGAGAGTTCATTGGATTTTGCTGTTTTCTGTCATGGTTTGGCTGCTGATTTCTGCTGTTTGGACACAAACCTGGAAGGAGTTGAGCAGCTTCAGTGGAAACACTCAAGATTTGGTTCGAGTGCAGTTTCAGACAAAACCCAAACCCTAATTTAGAGCTTTAACTTTATTTACCCAGCATTTTGAGACTGATAAAGCCCTGATAAAGACCCTGCTGCCTTAGGCACAGAGGAACCAAGATTTGGGGTTGAAATGAGCGGTTTCAGCTTTCGTGGGTTGCCAGCAGCTCTGTGTGTTACGGAAACTCAGCAGCACTGACTGTGCCTGAAAAATCTTCAGAAGTTTCATTTATTTCCTGTGATAGCAGAGTGAAAGGGAAACCTCTGAGAGAAAATCTTGATATTAGCAATTAATGACTGAGAGATGTGATCAGGCTGGGCCAGGAGTGCCTTTGGCACGTGCATGAGTGGAGGAGGCCTGGCAGCCTCCAGGCCAGGCTGGAGGTGATGATTTGCTTCCTTTCAAAAGAAAAAAGAAAGGACTTCAGGTCCTGTGACAGGATTTCTGCAAAAGAACTCAAGGATGAGAGTGTTCCTGCTGGAAAATGATCATAAAATCACAAAATTTGTCTCCCAAATTTGTCTCAAACCAGGATACTCAGACTGGTTTAGGTTGGAAGGGTACATAAATCCCATCTCATTCAAGGCCTTGCCATGGCAGGGACACCTTCCACTATCCCAGGGTTCTCCCAGTCCCATCCAACCTGGCCTTCGACACTTCCAGGGATCCAGGGGCAGCCAGTTTATAACCATGAGGAGACAATGACAAAGGTGCCACATGCACAAAATTGTGGTCCTTTATGCTAATGCTTCAGCCCCAGTCTGCTGAACATTCTGCACATCTCCATGAGAATGGTATGGAGCAGGAGAGGAAGCAACAAAGGGAATTTTATTTAGGTCCTGCAGAAATTGTTGTAAATGGGACCCTCTAGCCCCGAGTTCTGAAAGTGCTTGTGCTGGCTTAGGCACAGGAAAAGGCTGTGAGAAAGAGAGGGAGAGCTGGACTTGGTTTCAGTCTGCTTAAAGCTAAATAATTTCTTAGGGCTGGAATGTGGCTCGGTCTGCAAAATCCCATGGGATCCACTGCCTGTGTGTGTCTCTGGGACTCGGGGATAAAAGGTTAGGGCCTGGTTCAGTTTGGTAAATCAGGAATTATTGGCAGCTGCTGCTGTGAGGAAACACACAAGGAGCAGGAGGATGGGGATCCTGGAAGTTTCATGGGCTGTACAAAATATTTTGGGTTGGGCACTGTGAAACAGATCCATGGAAAGATGAAGGGAGGAATCTGGAATGTCAAATACAGGAGAAGGCTCTTTTCTTACTGGTGTTTGCCAGAGGATGGATTTGGAAAATGAGGGGAAGTCCTTGTTTTTGTAAGGATTTGTTCTTTTTTTCCTCTGGAAGTGTTGTCATGGACTTGGTGACAGTGGCACCTTTTCAGCTTTTGCAAAGCAGAGGGATTTTGTCATTTGCAAATGGTAAAAAATTACCAAAATGACAGCTACACTCTTTTTCTTTAAACAGGGATCTCATGACCTCAAGACCTGCTGACCAGGGATGGTTGCACCTCCAAAAGAGTAGAAATGTGGTCGATTATTTCCTGGTGGGTCTTGACTTCTGAACTGGAATTCTTAGGAATTCCAAGACAGAAACCCCTGACTTGTTAAGGCTGATGTCAGTTCCTGCTTGAGCCAGCATTTCTGGCCTTGTCTCAGAAAAAGCTCTTAGGCTGTGCTTAATTTTAGACTTCAGTTTACACCTCCTGGATTTCAGGGCCTGCAGTGATGTTCTGTGGGGAGGAAGGGACTTACCTTGGGCTCGTGGCCGCCTCTCACTTCTTCCTCCTGCCAAGGCATCACCATAACCTGTGGGGTAACCTTCAGATAATGATGAGCTTTATCTCTGCCCATCGATCTTCACTTTTTTAAAAAACCCTATTGTGACAGCAGTTTTGGTCACATTCAGTATGAAGCAGATGGAATTTTCCATCCCTCAGGGTAGACAGAGAGGGGAGGAGGGCGGAAGCCAGGCTGCACTCGCTGCTCGTCGCTCGTGGGCATCCAACTGCTCCTCCAAGGAGCTCCTTCAGCTCCTGGGCTCCTTCTCTTCTCCTCCCATTGGGACAGTGAAGATCCAGTGTCTGGAGAAGCTTCCCTGCAGTGCCACCAAGGTAAATGCAGCCACACCCTGCAGGTTCCCATCAGCAGCCCCAGAGCAGCTGCTGGAAATATCGCAGGAATTGCCAGGCTCATCCCTGCCCTCTGCGCTACTGAGGGGCACAAGGGCTTTGTGTGTTCTTTCCTTTCTTATAAATGATATTCTCAGTGATATTACAGATGATATTTTAAATGAGACAGGTCTGATGGAGGGGCTGCTCCTGCAATAAGGGCACTGTGATTGCCCTCGAGCATGGTCTCAGTGAGAGGCAGTGTCAGGAGTTCTTGGCCAGGTTGGGTTTGTTGGCATTAATCAGCTCAGGGGAATTCCAGCCTCTCTCAGCATCGTTTGATCTGAATGAAAGAGCTCAGGTATCTCGAAGAAATGGCAGGGGGAAGAAGAATAATTCAGTTGTTCAAGTTCTATATTCCTGGAGCAGGGTCCAACAAACTGGAATTCAAGGAACAGCTGAAGATGTTTGTAAAATGCTTCTGAGTGTCCAGGTTGTTTTTCTGACAAATTGCCTCCCAAGGAGAGTTCTAGTTGTTTAAAAAAATAGGCAGAAATTGTACCGAGATCTGAATTGTTTTGAATTTTCATAGAATCACAGAATGATGGAATGGCTTGGGTTGGAAGAGACCTTTAAAGCCCATCCAGTGCCACCCCCTGCCATGGGCAGGGACACCTTCCACTGTCCCAGGTCACTCCAAGCCCCATCCAGCCTGGCCTTGGGCACTTCCAGGGATCCAGGGGCAGCCACAGCTGCTCTGGGCACCCTGTGCCAGGGCCTCCCCACCCTCACAGGGAACAATCCCTTCCCAATATCCCACCTAATCCTGCCCTCTGGCAGTGGGAACCATTCCCTGTGTCCTGTCCCTCCATCCCTTGGAAATTGTCTCTTTCCATCTTTCTTGGAGCTCCTTCAGCTCCTGGAAGGCCACAGTTAGTTCACCTTCTCTTCTCCAGGCTGAACACTCACAATTCTCCCAGCCTTTCCTCCCAGAGCTGCTCCATCCCTCTGATCATCCTGATGCCTCCTCTGGACTCTCTCCAGCAACTCCACTCCTTCCTATCCTGAAGACTCCAGAGCTGATTTCAGGTTTTGGCTGAAATTCTTGAATCTCTGATTCCGCTGTTTCTGAAGTGTCCCAGAGTCAACACTTTCCACCCAAACTATGAAAAAACCCCAGGGGAATATAAAGGATTTCTTGGAAATCCTTTCCCAGAGGAAAAAAAACACCCCACATTTATGAATATCTTGCATTGAGCCACAATGGGACAGGTCAGAGTTCTTGGGTGCAGAGGCAACTGAAATGGAGCAAACACTGTGAAAACTTTGTTATTTTCTGATTCTGTGATTATTCAGCAGCTTTCACTGAGGCAGTTGCAGACCAAGAAATGCAAAACTCGTCCACATGTAAAGGTCCAGCAGCACCTTGGGGGTTTGCAGGGTTTTGCAGCACATTTCCAGCCTTGTGGTCTGTCACAGACCCACAGTCAAATTTAGAGGTCAGGTCGTTCCAACCTGAGCAATACCTGAGCTGCTTTTGAGGCTTCCTACCCCAAGCAGAATGGCCTCAGGGCTGTGGGCTTGGACCACAGGGCCTGAGGAATCAAGGAAGCAACTGCTTTGGTAATTTGGGGTGGGTTCCCAGGCTTTGAACTCTCCTACCTCAAGACCAAAAAGACAAAATTAATTCTACCAAGTTTCCAACAAACTACCTGTTGTGATTTGGCTGTGGAGGCAGTGATTTAATAGCTCAGAACTCAAATTTTAGCACACCAGGCAGTTCATTGACTGGAATCCTCTGACCTGGAATCTGTAGAGGAAAAAGTAATTTTGGAGAGTTCATGGTTGTAATAGTAATCATAATAGTAATACTAATAGTAATTAATATTAATTGTAATCTGCTCCAGAGAATTTTTCTGGGCTCTTAAAATCTGAATTTCCAAGAAATTAATGCAAAGCTTCAGTGATTTTAGAAAAGCTGAAGGTGAAAGTGCCTAATTTCGGAAATTAAAGGCCCTGCAATATTTAACACTTGGAGCCAGCAATCATTTTGTGTTTTCAAAATAGACACACAGAAAACTGGGGCTTTGGTACACTGGGGTTGTTTCTTTTCTGAGTCAGTTTTGATTTGAGTTGGAGTTTATAGCTTTCATTCTTCCAGCAGTGACTGCCACAGGTCATTGGGTTCTGCTGTTTGCTCCTTTTGTGCCTCTTTCATCACCAGACCACGTTATTTCCCACTGAGACACAAGAAGTGAGTAATAGCTGTTCCTCAACAGCTCCTGTTAACCACTGTGCAGTGTGAACGTCAAATACTCAGGAATATGAGTAATTAGAGATGAGCCCTTTTATCTTAAACAGGCCAGGAGATTTAGAGAGCACCCTGACATACCACCAAACCACAATTTTTTTCTTACTGCTTAGGTGAAGAAGCAGCAGCAGCAGCAGGGATCAAAACTTGTTTGCTACTTGCAGTGTTTGTACAGCACAGTGTCTCTGGGAGAAGATTTCGGAGGTTTCAGATGTAAATCGGCACCTGGGCCTCATTTTATCAGTGTAAGTTCCCATATCAGTGAAAAATATCAGAATTATCTCATTTTATCAGAGCAAATTCTCAATAACTCCTGTGGGTTTGATATTGATACTCTGGAGTAGCTTGAGATTAAGAGCTGAGTTCTGATTTAGTTTAGGATGAGATAATTTAAAAGACAAAAAATAGGCAGCTCTGAAGCTCCTTTATAGTGGTGTGAAGCAGGGGCAGCTTGGCTCAAACTCTATGTGATTACAACTCCAAATTCCAGATTCTGATCCCAGTTTAATAAAGGTAAATTCCAGTGATATTCCCATGGATTATCTTTTTTATATCCAGGTTATGAATTGAGTGTGATCAGGAAACAGAGAATGAAAGTTTGATCCTAAGATTGTCTGTGGGGCAGTGAATTTCATAAGGGAATTAGGTGTTTTATGGAAGATAACTGGAAGTTTCCTTCCTTTTGCTTGTTTAAAATGGAATATTTTCACTTCAGAGCTAAGAACAGAAATCTCCAATATGGTGAAGCTCTGCCAAGTCACTCTGTGCCCTTTTATATTACATTGATTGTCCTATTTAATTAAAATATATGTAGATTTATGCTTGGATTTTCATTTTTGATGTTTTAGTGGTGAATGCTCCTCTCAGCTGTGCTTTTAAATGAGACTTCAAATACCAAATTTTTATTGATTCTTGTGGATATAATTTTTTATATAAGTATAAACAGGTGTGAAGATTTAAGACAAATTTTGCAATTTAGGGAAGCCATAGAGAGAGGTAGCAAAATTTAGTCACACATTAAAAATGGAATAATAAAATACAGGTATGATAGTACAGGGATTGAATTTTGTATTTAATCCATATCAGCCTTTCTAATCCCAAAGTAAAACCGTGACTGTGGTTCAGTTGTACATCAGTAACCACTTGCTGCTGAACAAGGCCTGATCTTTGTCCCTTTTTTGATGACTACATTATTCTGAGGCAAAGAACTTCAAATTTTAGTTGGGTTGTATCAAGATTCCCTTTGTTTCTTTGAAATCCACTCCCTGATAATCCCAGTTAATTTTCTTTACTCCAGAGAAACCATGAGCTAAAATTTCTCTTTGGAGAAACTGTTCTGGTTGCCCTTTGCAGGATTTATTTTAATTTTACTGCATCCTTAAAACAAAGAGAGTAATCTGAGGGTCGAGGGCTTGCCCTGGGCTCGGAGCAAAGGGAGATTCAGTAGCTGATTTTGGGGTGTTGATTGTGTATCAGCTCAGGGCTCAGCACTGAATCAGTTCCGCTGAGATATCGAGTTGTTCCTGGAGGGTTTTGCAAACCCTGATGGAAAGTCCAGCTCATCAGATCCCCCTCTGATCTGCAGCTCAGGGGGGAGATAAGGGAAAGAAGGGGAGATAGGGCTGAACCAAATCTCTGAAGCTGAGCTCTACAAGGACCTTCTTTTAGTGGGAGGAAAGGTGTTTACCAAAAATGAGGATCTTTTGAGCAGGGTGGTGGAGAGCAAGGGCAAACCCCTGGGTACAACATGTCCTCACCCTCCCAGAGGTGCACATTAAACCAGGACATTGCACATTTAGCCCTTCCCGGCTGATCAGAGGCATTTTAGAAGTGATAAGAGCAGGTTTTACTGCTTATCTTCATGTATTTAACAATCTTTATACTAAAACCATGCCTTGCTTTTGGCCTGCTCAGAGGTAAAGCTCAAAGGCTGCTCTCCAGAGAAGCAGAGCTTCTGAGACATGCTCTATCTGAACAGAACCAGCAGATTTAGTGCAAAAAGGTGGCAGAAACCAAAGAAACAGCATCACTTTACAAATGTTTTGGTGCTTTCTGTTCGGGGTGCAGATAACACAGAGCTGGGCCTATATTCAGGCAAGAATAAAGATGTTTTATACCTCCAGCTGCAATAACAACAGACACCAAAGCACCTTGGAAACTCTTGGTTGCATAATTCACCTGACCAACGTGCTCTAATGTCACAGCAAATCTGAATGTTTCTGCTGGGCCCTGTGGGGCCGGGCTCGGTGTCACTTTGTGCTCTCTCCTGCTGGAGGCCGCGCTCGCCAAGAGCCCTGAGACACTCGTGTGGGCACAGGTGTGACTTTGTGGGCTGCAGATAAAAATAACAGGTACAGCTGAGACTCTGTGGCCTAAACCTTGATGCTTTCACACACTGGTGTAGCTCAAGCTTCATTCCTTGACCTTAAAAGGCCAGATCCTGACTCTGATAAGAGCTTCTTCTCCTGCCTCCCACTTTGCACCCGGCCTCCTTCCAGGCCTTCCCCTCCTCCAAGGAAATGGAAATGTTTGATTCCTGCCTTTTCCCCTGGGTTCAACCCTCTCTCCTCACTATTTCACTTCCATTTGCTTCAAGTGTTGAGTTCTGAAGGAAATTCCCACCTTGGCACCATCACTTGGAGTGTGAGGGGTTGGGTTAATGTGGGAAGGGTTCAAGAAAATGGGTTTTCAGGAAGGTTAAGTGCTCAGGTTCTGTCTCACAAATGCCTATTTTGGGTCACTTTTTTCCCCTCTTGCTTCCCAGACTGACTGAACTGGGAATACTGGGAACAGGAATCCTGAAACTTCCCATGGGACCTCCCCGTGATGGGCACCAGGAGCGAGGGCAGGATGGGGAGAGAACAACCTGCTCTGCCCAATGTGGGTGAGGAGTTTACTCAGTGCAAAAGCCAGCTGTCGGTCTTTGACTCATTCAACAAACAACTCATGTCACCTCCAAACCTGAAACATTCCTGCTAAGTGATTAAGCCCTGAAAAAACTGCATTTGTGCCTCTTGACACTGTGAGAAACCACAAATTCACTTGCTGAAATTCTCCTTTTGATGCTTCCAGGTCAGCAGTAATTTTGATCGAAAGCTAGAGGAATTACCCCGAACTTATTCATGCTGAAGGCCATTCTTTGTTTTGGTTTGTAGTTACCCTCAGAACCTTTGTGTACTCTTTGAGATCTCCAGGGCTTAGGGATAAATTAAAATAAATGCATTGCAAATGTATTTAATTACAAAATCCCACTGATTTGTGCAGAGTGTACTTTGGTAAGACTTGTCCTGGTTTAAACCAGAACAGAACTCGGGTCACACTGGGCAAACCGGAGGAGGGAATTGGTGGTTTGGTCTGGGTTTGCAGGTGAGTTGTGCAGAGGTCACTGGTGATGACAACTGGCCAGTACTGAAGAGTTCTAAATCTGCATAAATAAAGATTTCATCTACAAGCAGTAGAACACGGATTCAAAGGCCTTGAACAGCATTTTAGGCTCAGTGCTCGCCTTTCTGCTGTGCAGTATTTGTTTAACTCTGTGTGTGTGTGATGGAGCTCATTTAATCTATCCTCATATTGTTTAATTCTCCAAATCCTTCAGAGACCTTTCCTGCTTCATTTGTTGAATGCTAGGGATACCTTAAAAAGGGATCTGATTTTCTGAAAAACCTTTGAATGGACACTGAGCAGGTTTAGATGGGATTTTGGGAAGGAATTGTTGGCTGTGAGGGTGGGGAGGCCCTGGCACAGGGTCCCCAGAGCAGCTGTGGCTGCTCCTGGATCCCTGGCAGTGTCCAAGACCAGGTTGGACAGGGCTTGGAGCAACCTGGGACAGTGGAAGGTGTCCCTGCCCATGGCAGGGGGTGGAATGGGATGGGCTTTGGGGTCCCTTTCAACCCCAGCCCATTCCCTGATAGCAAAGCTGGTTTGTAACCCTGCTTCAGCTCCTACCCAGTCTGTGACTGAAGTAAATCAGTTCTCCCTGTGCCTTCATTATCTCCCAAACAGACTCTTATTTCCTTTGTATGGCAGCTTGAGATGAGAGGGAGATCAATACTAACTTTTATTATCTTGATTGAAGTTACTTAGATAACGTGTGACTGTTCACTGAGTGGGTGAAATGTGCGGGGTAGAACTCTGCTCAGTCATGCATGGGGTTTGGATATCCTGGGGTGGACTTTGCAGATGTTGGTGAGATGTGACTGATTGATTGATTGATTGATTGTTGTGCTGACACATTGAAACCTGAAAGCATTGAATACTGAACCTGAATCTGAATACTTTGAAAAGGTGGCTCCAAAATGACAAGAATAAGTGGGAGAAGCTGTCCTCATTTTCCATGTGTGTGTAACAGAGAGAAAACAACCCCGTTCCCATATTAATTTACCCAATGGCATTAATTACCAGCGCCATTAGCGGTAACAGCTTTGTGCTCTCATTCCAGCAGAACCCCATGGAGAATCATCACCATGGGAGATCCATCACCACCATGGAGAACATCCTGGCCCCTGAGAGCAAGCTGGTGCTGCAGCAGGGCCGGGCCCAGCTGCTCCTGGGGAGAGTGGGCGGACATTCCCGGCGGAAGAGGGAATTCATGCCGGACGACAAGAAGGACACCATGTACTGGGAGAAGAGGCGCAAGAACAACGAGGCTGCCAAGCGCTCGCGGGAGAAGCGGCGCCTCAACGATGTGGCCATGGAGAGCCAGCTGGCAGCGCTGAGCCGCGAGAACGCCCTGCTCAGGACTGAGCTGCTCTCCCTCAAGCTGCGCTTCGGGCTCCTCAGCCCCGAGCCCAGCCCCTACCAGAGCCATCCCCTCGGGTTCTACCTCAGGGGCCATCGGGCAGCTTCACCTTTACTGGGCACTGAGCCCTTTGCTGGTGACTCCTGCTGCCCTGCCCAGAAGAGTTTTGTGCCCAAGGTGCTGGAACCAGCTGAATTTCCTTGCAAAACCTTCAACCTCTCCAGAAACATCCTCGGCTGCGACTCCAAACCCATTCCCATGGACGCACCTGGCCTCCAGCAGCCCAAAAGGTTTGAGGCATCCTTCAGCCCCAAAAGGTTTGAGGCATCCTTCAGCCCCACAGTTTGCTCTCCACTCCTCAGCTACCCCTGCCCAGAAAAACACCCCTTCCGCTGGCCTTGGCTGGGCAGTGGCTGCTTCCTGTGCCCATCCCCTGGCGCCACTGAGGCCAGAAAGGAGAGCAGCACAGCGGTGTCAGATGAAGATGACGAGCAACAAGTGCCCAAAACTTCTCCTGTTCCCTCCTGCAGCCTGCCCTGCCCCGCAGAAGAGCAGCTGAAGGGCCGCAGCTTTGCTGCCCTCCCACACAAACTCCGGATTAAGAGCAAAGCCCTGGGTGGTCTGGAGGAGGCTGGGCTGGACTCACACTGAGACAGCACAGGAACGGCTGCTGTGGGGCCAGAGTGAGACATCTCAAGGACACGAAGGGTTTGGAAGGACGAGTTGGGGAGGGGAAATGTCTTTTTCTCTAAAGACGGACATAACTTTCCCTGCTCTGTGTAAATGCCGATGGAGCTTCTGGGGTTGCATCACTACAGCACAGCTGCAGCTGGCCAGGACCCTGCGGTCACCCCCCGGTCTCACTGGTGGTTCTGCTGCCACAGCAAGCTCAAAGTGGAGGTGTGAAGGGGCAGGAAGAGGCCAAGACAATGGGGATGCTTCCCACACAATGTGACACCACTGCAGCTGCCGGGGGTATCAACCACTGTAGTGATCTTTGCTTCATCATCGCCTTTATCCTCACCAATGTGCCTGAAGTTGGAATTCCCTGACACAGGAAACTGTCGATGGAACCCACTTCAGAGCCCTCAGCTGTCTGGAGAAAATAAAAAGGGGTTGTGACTCCGGGAGTGTGGATTTACACTGGCATGAAATGAGAGAAGGACCTCCTCCACTTTATTCCAGTTTGCCATAATTTATCTCCAAAGAGAACGAACCCTTTCTCTGTGACCAGACATGCTGTGGTCCAGAAGATAATTTCATTTACCTTTGCAACTGTTACTATGGAAGACTAAATATTTTTATTATTCTTATTATTGAAATGCAAAAAAAAAAAGAGTTTTGCTCCTTTCATTTAAAAAAGGCATTTTCAAACCTGGTCTTTGTGTATTTGGGAACTGTTTATCAAACAGGCACAAGCTGCACATGGTGTTTATATTCCTGCATATGCTGGGACATGGTCCCTGTCCATTCTGCCCATCCTGCCTGTTCTGCCTGCTTTTCCTTTGGGAAAACCTCAGGGAGAGCAGCCTCCTGCAGGGCTCTGGAGCCTCCTCAGAGCTGTTCCTCAGTTTTCAAGCCAAAGAGAATTCTCAGGGATTTATTCCACCTATAGCCATAACTTCCTTGCCTCAGATTTTTGCTGCTTTGTCTCTTTTCCCAAGAAAAGGATTCTCCTGCAGTTCTGATCTTGCTATATGTCAGCCCCAAACATTTTTTGATGTGTTGGACAAAACCAGCCTAATCTGGTGATTCCATCAGGCCAATCTGATGGAAGAATATCTCAAAGTGAAAAAGCAACTTTGAGCTGTTCTCTGCCCCAACCACACATTTTCAGTCCATGTCCCATGTCCCAAATGACAGAAGAGCTGCAGGGCCCACCCAGCCCTGCTGGGAACCAGAGCTGACAGTGGAGCTCAACATCCCAGCTCAGATCCCTGGGAGTCTCCACCTCATCAGTTCTCCAGCTGAAAGGATTCTCCTGATCCTTTGTGTGTCTGCCCCTCTGCCCCCCTCAGGTGAGACCCCACCTGCAGAGCTGCCCCAGCCCTGGGGCCCAGCACAGGGAGGAGCTGGAGCTGCTGGAGAGAGGCCAGAGGAGGCTCCAGGATGAGCAGAGGGATGGAGCAGCTCTGCTGAGAGGAAAGGCTGGGAGAGCTGGGATTGTTCAGCCTGGAGAGCAGAAACTCTGGGATGACCTCATTGTGGCCTTCCAGTGTCAGAAGGAGCTGACAAGAAACATGGAAAGAGACAATTCACAAGAACAAGTGGGAATGGCTTCCACTGCCAGAGGACAGGATTAGATGGGATATTGGGCAGGAATGTGAGGGTGGGGAGGCCCTGGCACAGGGTGCCCAGAGCAGCTGTGGCTGCCCCTGGAACCCTGGCAATGTCCAAAGCCAGGCTGGACGGGGCTTGGAGCAGCCTGGGACAGTGGAAGGTGTCCCTGCCCATGGCAGGGGATGGAACTGGATGGGTTTTAAGGTCCCTTCCAACCCAACCCATTCCATGATTCCAGGAAAATTTCAGGCTCTGGAGAATAAGGACAATTGTCTAGAGTATTTTCCTAGGAATCATTTCATAGCCAGTAAAGGAATGCAGCAATAACAGGACTGTGCACAAGGACAGCCCACACTGCCTGACACAGGATGGAACAATCCCTCAAACTGGTTTGGAAAAGAGGGCCCTGAGTGGGAGCTGTAAAAAGGATCTGAACTGGGGAGGGACCAACATGTGCTCAATAAAACTCTGTTTGCAGAAGCTGCAAAAGATGTCTTGGTTTGACTGTTGGGGCTGGATCTGCATCTTTCCTCCTCAGGAACGTGGGATAAATCCATCCTGTGACAGCAAGTGGGAACAAGCAGGGAGCTGTGGCAGAGCTGTGGGCACCCACCTTCCCCATTCCTCTGCTCCAGCACTGGGGTGTGGGGCTCTGTCCCGGCTCACCACTGTTTATAGGGACACCCCGCAAGGATCAGCCCCGACTGGCTCTGTCCCCCTGTTCTGTGCCGGGATCACAGCAGAGAAATGGGCAGAGCGTCCTGGCACAGCTGCCAGGGAACAAAAGGGGGCTCTCCCGTACGCCCTGGCATGAGGGGAAACCGGAGCTGCAGCCGCTGCTCAGGTGTGAAACGCGAGGCAGTGATGCTCTGCAGATGAAAGGAAACCACTCGTGGTTCCATTTCCTGTCCCATTCCCGCTGTCCCCTCTTCCCCTCACAACCGATGGGGACACTCCACGGCAAGGAGGCAGCACAGAAACGATTTTGCTGAAAGAAATCGCCTCCCTCCTGTTCCTGCTGTTCCCAATCCCTGTGGGATCAGGTTTTTTCTCGCTGGGCAGGGCTGGGCTGGCTCCGTGTGCTTTCAAAGAGTTCGGGATGCAGCGAGGAGGTGGGAGGGAGCTCACTTTAATCTGTAGGGTGGATTTGAGGTTCAGGGGTTGCCCCCAGGACCTGCTGTTGCTCCTAACCCTGCTGTCCCTCCCAAGCCTCCTGCCTGTAGCTCAGGGTGATTCAACCCCAAGAGATTTAACCCTGCAGGTGCCCGAAGGTGATTTTTGTGGGGGGACGAGAACGCTGAAGAAATTAGTAACATTTCCTGTTTGCTGTGTCCCTGCTCTTGCACAAACAAGTGGCCAAGCCCAGTTTGGAGTCAGGGCTGGAGACACTGGGACCTCTGGAGGGAGCAGGAGGGTGGGACAGCAGCAGGAAAAGCAGCAGAAGATGGGGACAGGGTGTGGAGTGAGCCAGCCCTGGCCCCACACCTGTCTCACCTCACACCTGCTCCCACACCTGCCTCCCTCTTTGCCCTGCTCCAGGTTTTCCTTTCCTCCCCTCCAGAGTCACTCACCTGGAGGAAAAGCAGGTGGAGATGATTCTTCCCCTCCTGCCATACCTTCACTCCTCCTTTGCTGCTTTGTCCAAGGAGATGTCCTGCATGGGGAATATCCATCCATCCATCCATCCATCCGTCCATCCCTCCCTCCATCCATCCCATCCCTCCATCCCTCCCTCCATCCCTCCATCCCTCCCTCCATCCCTCCATCCCTCCCTCCATCCCTCCATCCCTCCCTCCATCCCTCCATCCCTCCCTCCATCCCTCCATCCCTCCCTCCATCCCTCCATCCCTCCCTCCATCCCTCCATCCCTCCCTCCATCCCTCCATCCCTCCCTCCATCCCTCCATCCCTCCCTCCATCCCTCCATCCCTCCCTCCATCCCTCCATCCCTCCCTCCATCCCTCCATCCCTCCCTCCATCCATCCATCCATCCCTATCCATTATCCCAAATTCCACATTCAATAACACCCTCAGAAAAAAGCCATTGTTGTACCAATTGTGAGGCTTGGCTGGAAGGGAGCTGAGCTGTTCCTGCCTCTGCACAGGCTTCATTAATTAGTCTTTGTTCCAAAGTGATCTCAGGCACTTTTCAGGCTGATTAATTACTGGGCTGAGCATTATAGAATAGAAAATCCTCTGTGTGTCCTAAGAGGGGGAGACAAGGGAAATATTTCCTGCTTGTACCTCTTTGGAAAACTATTCCAGCATTTTTTATCTGTCTGCCAGGATGGGAAGGTCTTGCCTTTGAGCTGGCAGGAGGTACCTGAGAGGGACATGCTGCAGGTGCCTAACTATACATCAAGGGAGCCCTGGAGAGTCTGAGCAGAGGAAAATTGCTCAGTGCTTTCCACACCTCAGAACGAGCTGGCACCCAGGGAAAGTAGGAAGAGGCTTTGTAAAAGCTGCAGGATGGATTTTTTCGTGCAGCTCGTGACTAAACCCTGCAGCAAGGAACCACAGGGGTCAAAAACCAAGGAGAGGATTTCAGGAAGGATGAATCTTCCAGGAGGAATTGGAGACTGAGCTGGAGGAGACTCTGGCTCAGGGGAGCTGTCAGGGTGGGTGATGCTGCTGCTCTCCCTGGGTTTGCTGAGCATCCCGCAGCTTTGGGGACGAGCCTGGATGGAGCCAAAGCCTCATCCAAATGCTTCTCCATTCCTGTGCCTCAGAAAGGGAAATTTCTCTGTCACCAGGCACAGTGAACTCCAAAAAACCCCAACAAATCCCACCCATTTCAGGCACTGTGTGTCATGCTTTGCAGAGCTGGGTAGAGGGGTGAGTACAGAGCCTTCCCTTCAGAGTATGAGCTAATGCTGACCTTTAGCTTAGGCTCAGGCCCAAAACTGAATCATTGCTGAGGCACAAAATATCAGCAATGATTTCTGGAACAAGGTGCTGCCTTCACAGTGCCCTGCTCACACACTGGGGAGCCCCTGGGAGGGCAATACAGATTCAAAAAATCAGTTTTAAATTTCATTTAGGTTTTATTTCTAACATTATAAAATATTTAGGAAATTCCAAACCATACGGCATGAGCAGCATTAATCATCTGAAAATGAGCTGCTCCCTGTGTATCATCCTGACCCTTCTCACCAGGAGACCAGACACTGCATGGGCAGCTCAGACCCAGATCAAACTGAATTGCCCAGTTCCCATCCCATAGGATTCTTCCCATTTAATGTTTCATCACTCCTAGAAGGATTTCTAGAGAAATGGGTTGGTCTTTTTTGTGCAAAAAAAAATAATCATCATGTCCTGGGTTGATGTTTGCACCATCAAATCCCAGGGGAGCTCAGCAGGGTCAGGCCTGACCTGCAGCTCGGGGGGAGCTGTTTGGGATCCCTGCAGGGCACAGGGTTGGGGTTCTTCCCAAATCCCAGCTGGGGGGGGTTGCAGTGGGTAGGGGCTGGTTGGGCAGGAAGGGGAGAGGAGATGCAGCATTTCTGAGCCCATGGTGATGCTCTGACCCTGGGTCCAGCCTCTGGACCGGGTGTAGGCTGGGCTTTTCTGCTTCCTGCCCAGAGATGGTGTGGGGTTTGGCTGAGTGCTGACCACAGGCAGCTTTTCTGCCCCTTATCTCCTGCTGGCCTTATCAGCTGCACCTGAGCTGCTCCTGGCCTGCTGGGCCTGCTCTGCTGGACCTGTCCCTCTCCTGCTGAGCCTCGTCCTTATCTTTGATCCAGGTGTCTCCTTCACACCCTCCCTGTTTGTAAATCCCCTCCTTTGAACATCTTGGGCAAACTGGTCCCAGTTCCCTGCCTGGCTCAGTCACCCCAGGGCTGTTCAGGCACCATCTGGGTTAACTTGGAAAAAGCTTTGGAAAAGCTGGGTTTTGGAGGGTATTTTAAGGTATTTGGAGGGGGATTAAGGGTAGTGGAGGCCGTTTATGAAACACCTGGGGGGATTTTCATGCCCACCCACATCCCTGTTGTTGGAAGGGACAGAACCTGAGGATCAGCACCTCAGGAACTGCTGGGTGCACAGGAAATTGCACAGGACAATGTTTTGGTGCCTGTTGGACTTCCAGGGCTTCCATTCCACGTTGGACTTCCATTGCACGACCATGGAATTCTTGGCCTGATTTCTCCAATGGGCATTTCGGGATGATAAACCTCAAAACGTCTGTGAGGTCCATCCATCCTTCCACAGCAGGGTCAGGCTGGGACACAGCTGGGGAAAAGGTCTGGAGACACCCCCTGACCACCCCATGGGGTGACCCTCAGCCTCCTGTGTCTCCCCAACTGCAGCTCCATCCTTTGGCTTGCAAAAGGACAAAGCAGATTCTACAATTCAATGCAAAACGCTGGGAGTTGCTGCCTAAATTCCTTATTTTCCCCAAAATCCGTGCAGTAATTCGCAGCAAGGTGTTGGGATGAAGGGATTATTTGGGATATTTTGGGTACAGGTCACTCAGATTTATGGAACTGCCTTCCAGCTTCGATCCTTCTCTTATCACATCTTTTAAATTCCTGTCCACGTGCAGAAAACAAAGAGAGAGAGATTTCTCAAGGAACCTGTCAAAATGCAGCTGCAGAGGTGTGACCACACTGAGTTGTTCATCCCAGGCCAGGTTTGTGGTCTCAGTTCTCCTGAAGACCACAAGCTCTCATTTCTCACAGCCTTTCTCAGACCTGTCAAGTGTTAAAACATCAGAGGGAGCAGGGGAACTCCCTGACCTCAAAACCGTTCAGAGAGCAGCACTCCAGGGTAAATTGAGCTGGCCTCGTTCTGACTTTTGCTCTTTTCAGGTATTAAAAACCTTCACAGCTGGGAGGTGTTCGGGCTGCGTAGGGCAAAGGAACAGCTAAAAGCTCCCAGCTCAGCCTTGGTCCCCAAACCTCTCACAGGGGTGGCCCAAGTGTCTTCATCCCAATTTTTCCTTGGGCCTGGTGCAGCCCTGGCTCTGTGGGGTGGGCACAACCCCTGTGCCCTGCTCAGGTGTGAGTTTTTTCCTGACTTTCCTTCTCTCTGTTTTGCAGGAGGCTGTGGCAGAACTCTCCAGACCTCACTCAGGGTTGTGTGGTCTTGATTTCAGCTTTTTTTTCTGCCCAAATTCCCTCACTTAGTGACGGCTTGGACTAAAATATGAACCAAGTCTACCTAGAACCCCAAACACCACTTTTCTGAGTAAAATCTCCCCAGTCTCCCCTGAATTCTTGGTTTATTGTGCCTAAACCTGGGAATTGTCTGCTTTTTCTGCTGGATTATCCCTCCCTTTGCACAGACACAGAGCTCTGGAGCTGGCTCAGCCCTGGTGCCTGCAGAGATCAACACCCACCACACATCTGGTGCACAGCTGGAAAGGTCACAGAGGTGTGGGGGACAATATTGGATGCCTGAGGGTTGGATCTGGATGATCTTTTAGGTCCCTTCCAACTTTTCTATGTGCAAGTGCTGCTCTGGCCCAACAAATCCCAGGTTTTTGGAGGATTCTCTGCACCCCAGGAGAGAGGGAAGTGCTGCCCTGGCAAAGGGGGAGATTTTTCCTTGCAGATGAAGCTGTGGCAAGAGGTGTGAGGAGTTTGTTGTGTCTCTGAGCAGGGGAGACCCCCCGTGTTCCCCACAGCCACCAAGCCCAGGAGAGGAAGCTCTGCTGGTCAGGAATTTGAGCCCCAGGTTTGTCCCTTCCCATGCCCTGAGCCTCCCTGTGATCTGCCACCCCTGGTTCCCATGTCAGAAACTCAGAATATTTTCTGGTGACACAAAATCACTGCTTCAGCTGCCAGAGGTTCTTCTTCTTCTGGAAGAGATCAGAGGGAAAAAATTAAGGTTTTTATTGATCCCCCAAGATTTCCTCGGGAATGCAGCCACAGGATGTCAGTGCAGCCATCCAGATGTGGCCTCCTGGTCACCCCCAGCTCCAGATGTGCAGCCTCTGCTCTTTTCGCTCCCCAGCTGAAGGGCAGGAAAATCCTTCCCAGGCAATTTTCCTGCTCCTCAGCAATTACAGCTGCTCAGGGAATTCCTTTTTCCTCCCTGGCAGGTGAAAGAGGCATGATCTGATCCTGCTTTTCCTATTGTCAGCATTTCCCTCCCTCTACCCCATAGAATGTCAAGGGTTTAAATTTTGAGTTGGTTCTTATTTATGTGACCAAAATGAAAGGGGAGAGGAGGAATCTCTTTATTGGAATTTACTTGAAAAAAATTGGAGGTTTTTGTTCAGGATAAAAAAAACCCTTCTGGGAAAAGTTTGGAGCTGGCTGGCATGATTTTATTAATTCCCTGTTTCCCACTGTCTCCTTGGAGCTAATGGAAATGCATCCATTGAGACACAGCTGAGGGACACCAGGACTCATCCCCAATCTGACCTGGTCCCACAAATAAGACAAAATTATAAAATTTTAATAGAAGCCAGGCAATTTTCTTCCTTGTTTCAGCATTTTTCTGTGGCATAAACAACCTTTCTCAATTCCTCAGTGTTTGAGAGTTGTGGATAAAAAAAAGCTTGAAAATGAGGGCAAAAAGGAAGAGCAAAGCACAAAATCCAGAGCAAAACAAAATCCAGAGGGGAATGGACTTGTTTCATTATTTATGCCATGCCTTGAAAAAATGGGAAAAATAATCCTTTTTGGTGAGCACCACTGTGAAATTTAAAATTTCAGTGTGGAAGAGAAGTGAGGGACTTGTGTTTGGGCCCCAAAATTCTGCACAACTTCACAGGAACAGTAAAAGAACCCCAGAGTCCTGGTGGCCACACCTTTGTCACTCAGTGATTCATTGTGGGAGCAGCACAACCACAGGGTTGAAGCTCCTGAGCCCCTCACTGTGGGAACAAGGACTCTCCTGGCCAAACTGGGCAAAATTTGGGAGATTTCAGTGAGAAGGTGTCATTTTCTGAGTGGCTGGAGGGTGCTGATGGTGCTCAGAGGATGCAGAGGATGTTGAGTGTGGCTGCCCTGGGGAGGGGCTGAGGTGGGACCTGTCACAGCAGTACCTCACTGACCACATCCCCACAGCTTGGACGTCACCTGGGAAGTGAGATTTGCCTCCTGTAAACACTCGGGGGCTGGGTTTAATTTAGCACAAATTATTATTTGTTATTATTTAATTTCTGAATCTCAATCCAAGCCCAGGTGCCCCTTGCGGGGCGTTGCTGTTCAGCTTTTGCTGCCAAAGCTCAGAAGCTGAGCTGGATTTAGGGGGCAAATATTGATGCTTTGCCCTCGCTTGGGGCTATGAAATAAAATGTTGTAAGATTTAAATTATTTAATTCCTAATAATCTTTTCGACCCAAATCCTAAAGAGCTGAAGATTGCTCTTTTGGGTGGGAGAGAGGAGTCTTTGGGGACACTGGGTGACAAGTGCTGAGAGCTGAGCCTCTCACAGCAGTTTCCTCTCCTCATTTTCCGAGGCACTTGGCCCCAAAGCAGCAGTTGAGAACTCTCAGTGAGTCAGGCACTTTCATCAGAAAAAAACCCTATTTTTATTCTTAATGCCTTTGAAGCAGAGGCTGCAACTTCAGCACTAAAAGGCAACCTAATCACTAAATCCTCTTATTCCAAATAAACAGGGAGCTGGGTGCCCAGAGTGGGAGTGGGAGGATGAGGAGCAGCACAGAGATTCCTCCCGGCCCGGGGGTTTTGCACAGCCCCCTCCACCCCTGCTCCTCCCTCGGGAAGCAGAGTTGGGATGTGAGCAATAAGTTGCACAATTCCCTTCGGTATCCAAGGGATCCTTCTGGTTTTCTCCACCTTCCCGAGGCACCTCTTGTCCCTCCCCCAGGCTCAGCCCCTCGGTCCTGCCTGGCTCCGGGGAGCTGCAGGATGCAGGAGGAGGCTCAGCCTCACCCTACTTTTACTGATTTGCTGCAGGTTGGGTACAGGATGTGCAGAGGAACTTTCATTTCCCCTGCACAGGGATGCTCTGGGAGGGTGGGAAATCGGGGCAGGGGCTCCCAGTAGCCATCCCCAGCTGGTGCTGGGGCCTGACTGGGAGAAGCTGTGACAGCCTGGGGGTCACAGAGCCCTTGTTCCCAGACCTCCCTGCCCTCAGTGCTCAGCACCTGAACTGGAAACGCTGGTGAGTGCAGACTGGGAAAGATGGAATGCCAGGAGTGTTAAAATAATCCACAGAATCCCAGAATCTCCTGAGCTGGAAGGGACCCACTGGGATCATCAGTCCTGGCCCTGCCCAGACACCCCAACAATCCCACCCTGTGCATCCCTGAGAGCGGTGTCCAAACGCTCCTGGAGCTCTGGCAGCCTCGGGGCCGGGACCATTCCCTGGGGAGCCTGGGCAGTGCCCCAGCACCCTCGGGGGGAAGAACCTTTCCCTGAGATCCATCCCAAGCCCTGACACAGCTCCAGCCCTTCCTGGGCTCCTGTCCCTGCTCACCACAGAGATCAGAGCTGCTCCTGGCCAGCTCCCCTCGGCACCAGCTCCAGCCACATCTCCTGGAGAACTGGCCCAGGAATGACAAGAAATGAGGCCGATGTCCAAGTCCTGGGTGCCACAGGGAGATTTTGCAGCTGGAAAAGCCTGTGGCAGCACAGGGCTGGGGTGTGGGCGGTGTGGATGGAGCAGCTCCCGGCACACAACAGCCACGGGTTCTTGATGGGGAAACTCGAGTAATTTTGGCAAGTGGGGTGCAGGGGGAGGAAAAAAATACGTGAGTGAAAGGGAAGGGAGTGGAAAGGCTGCATTTAAAGGTTAACACTTGCCCCGGGAGAGAGGAGGTGAATGTCTGTGCTCTGAAATAGCATCTGCTGACGCCGGTGTCTCACAGCTCTTTGGTTTGGGCTTTTTGTTAAAAGACTAATTATGTCCCTTTTTTTTCCACTGCACTCGCTCACAGCCCTGTTGAGGAGGGAGCCTGATGTGCATCACTGTGCGATCTCCAGTCGTCACCACCTTCCCAGTGCGGTAACATTAATTCACACCTCCCACACGCCCTGCCTTTCTCTAATACAGCAACAACAACCTGGCATGGAGAGAGAAATTACAGCAGTAAAAGAGTTTCCGCTGAATTACCCCAATGTTTTGAGTAACCTCAGAAATCACACCCTGCTTTTCTTCCTGCTCGCTCCCATCCCTGCTGGGTGGGGGGGGTTTGCATCCCAGTAAAACACAGCTGGCGTTGCTGGGAGTGAGGAGTGAAAGGCTCTGAGCATGGAGAGTCCCCTGGGCCCTGCAGGCTCTGAGCTGGGAGGTGCTGCAGGGGGACTTGTTTAGGGTGTGTTTGCTTTTTATCACCAAAAAAGGGGTAACCGAGGAGCTGCCATCAGCTCAGAACTGGACTGATCCCTTTGGCACAAAGGTGCTGCTGTCCCTGACTGGAAGCCAAGCACCAGCCCCTGGCATCCTCCTGGCCTGTGCCAATGTCCCCAGAGTCCCTGGCATCCTGCTGGCCTGTGCCAATGTCCCCAGAGTCCCTGGCATCCTGCTGGCCTGTGCCAATGTCCCCAGCCCCTGGCATCCTGCTGGCCTGTGCCAATGTCCCCAGAGTCCCTGGCATCCTGCTGGCCTGTGCCAATGTCCCCAGAGTCCCTGGCATCCTCCTGGCCTGTGCCAATGTCCCCAAATTCCCATCTGCACGATGCAGATGTGCAGGGACCCAGAGCATCAGGTGGATGTTTCTATGCAGATTTTACCACAGGGGCTGCCCCGGGGCAGAGCACAGGGGACAGAGGTCTGGGAGGGCTCTGACTCTGCTTTAATTCACACAGTCCCCAAAAGCACCTGGGCAATCACTGCTGCCGTGAAACCTCTTCCCAAATACTCAGAGGAGCCATCCTTCCCCACAGGAAAGGGAAGATAAAGTGCTGGTGGAGATGTTTGATCACCTGCAGTGGTGGCAGTGCCCAGGCACCCATAGGGGGTGTGTGTGACAGAGTGGGCAGAGGTGCTGCTCTGAGGGCACTCCCAGCCCCTGGGGATGGAGAGGAGAAAGCAGAGATGAACTCCCTGCTCTGGCCTCCATCCCCACGCGGTACTGGGAGTGAATCTGCAGGGAAAGGAGCTGCTGCAGCAGCTTTTTACAGAGCAGCACAAGGAAAAAGGGGATTTACTGGGCTGCAGCTGTGCCAGCTGTGCTATAAATGCAGCAGTGCAGCTGTGCCAGCTGTGCTCTGGCCACTGCAGGGATGACCAGGGGCACAAGAAGAGTCCTGACCGCGATAAGCCTTTAACAGAAAAAGGAACAACCTAAAAAACCAAGGTGTGATGCCTGAGCTGATACCAGGGATGCACAGTTAAACCCCGGGCTGTGCCTGGTCTGGCCCCGGGGCTCTCCTTGCAGCTCAGAGGAAAGAAATTGCAGCTCTTTGCTCCACAAGCTCTTTGCCATGGTTTGTGTGACACGATGCCACAGCTCAGCCAGGGGACAGCCCTGGGCAGGGAGCAGCCAGGGGTTCTGTGGGGCTGAGAGTGGCTCTGGGGGATCCCAGGGGCTGCGCCTTCCTCCAGAGGCCTCAGGCTTGGGGCTGGATTTCTAGGGAGACATGAACTGGATTGAAGTTTCAGGGGTGTTGGAGTGACCACTTGGAGTCCATTTGAGAACCAAACACTCTTTCTTTGTCAGAAATCCCTGGAAAAGGTGTCCTGCCAGATGCCCCCAGCATCCCTGACACCTCCTCCCTGCATCCCCCGGCCTCCCTCGTGCCTCCCCCCCACATTCCTGCAGCCTGGGCTCTGCTCCCCTGCAGGGTCCCTGGGACAGCCCTGCCCCATGCCAGGGCCCTCCCCCATTCCCTGCAGTGCCCAGCTCCTGGCAGGGCCGTTCCCGGCCCCTGGGGCAGCTCCGGGAATGCTTCCCACGCTCTGGGAGAGGTGTCCTGCTGCTGTGCTGCTGCCAGGCTGCCCCCAGGGCCTGCCTGCTGCTGGGGCCATTGGAGCAGGGCAGGGACTGCGGGGGAGCCCCTGCTCCAGGCTGGGCCTGAGCCCCATCCCAGTGTCCCTGCAGGGCTGGGGGGCAGCACAGTTCCCTGGGGGAGGGGACACATCCCATGGAATCCAGCGGGACTGTGGGGATGTCCCCAAGGGCACTGTGACATCACCGGGGTCAGGGTGGTGCCAGGCCCTGCCCTGGCAACCCCGGTGTTGGGGGATCCCTTTGGGCACCTCTGCCCCACCCCAAAGGGGACCCAGCGGGGTCTGGCAGGAGCAGGGCCCGAGGGCTGGGGGGCTCCGTGTCCCCCCGGGCACAGCCCCTGTCCCCAGGGCCAGCACTGGTGGCCCTGCTGCTCAGCCCAGCCCCTGGCAGGGCCAGCTGGGGCAGAGGCAGCAGCAGGATGTCCCCAGCCCCAGGGTGGCCTTGGCAGGGCCACCTTTGGGGCTCTGGGTGGCCACAGGATGGGGCCAGGGGACAGCGAGGGCCTGCCCTGCAGAGAGGCTGTGCCACAGGTGAGAGGGACTGGGACTGGGACAGGGAGTGGGACTGGGACAGGGACTGGGACTGGGACAGGGACAGGGAGTGTGACTGGGACTGGAACAGGGACAGGGAGTGGGACTGGGACTGGGACTGGGACTGGGACAGGGAGTGGGGAGGCACCTCCAGCCTCAGGGCTGGGATTTGCCCGCTCTGGGTCCTGTGCAGGTTTAGCACCCCCAGGATGATCCATGGGATCCTCTGCTTTGGGCAGGAGTGTGGGGGTGCTCCCAGCTCTGGCTCACAGCAGCTCAAGGGTCCTGAGGGGTTTTGTGGTCTCATCTGGGGATTTTTTGGTGTTGTTTCTTGCAGTGCTGGGGCTCAGTGAAGCCACCCTCAGTAAAGGTGACACCCCTGGGCACACGGTGCCACAGGTCAGCCACAGGGACAGCCCTGGGCAAGGCAGCAGCCAGGGGCTGTGAGGGGCTGAGTGTCTGGGGGATCCCAGGAGCTGCTGCTTCCTCCAGGCACCTCCAGCCCCAGGGCTGGGATTTTCCAGCTCTGGGTCCTGTGCAGGTTTTACGCACCCAGAATGATCCATGGGATCCTGCTTTGGGCAGGAGTGTGGGGGTAAAGCCAAAGGTGCTCAAGGGTTCTGAGAGGTTTTTTGGTCTGATTATGGGGTTTTCTGATCTTTTTTCTTTCACTGCTGGGGCTCAGTGGTGCCACCCCCAGTAAAGGTGACACCCTGTGGCACATGGTGCCACAGCTCAGCCACAGTGGCTGGGGGGTGCTGCTGGTGCTCAGAGTGTGCTGAGGATGCTGAGGATGTTGAGTGTGGCTGCTCTGGGGAGGGGCTGAGGTGGGACCTCCCTGACCACATCTTGGATGTCACCTGGGAGATGGGGATTCACCTCCTGTAAATACTCTGGGGTGTTTTTTATTTATTAGAATTTATTATTTATTATTATTTAATTCCTGAATCTCAATCCAAGCCCAGTTGCCACTCATAGAGCGTTGCTGTTCAGCCTTTGCTGCCAAAGCCAAAGGAGCTGAGCTTGATTTAAGTGCAAACGTTGATGCTCTGCCCTCCCTGGGGCTATGAAATCAGGCAGTGAAGGATTGAAGTTATTTAGATTTTGGATAATCTTGGTTCTTGCAATGCTGGGGCTCAGCAATGCCACCTCCAGCAGAGGTGACACCCATGGGCACACAGTGCCACCCCTCAGGACAGGGATAGGGGGATCCCAGGGGCTGCTCCTTCTTCCAGGCAGCCCCGATTTGGGGCTGGGTTTCCAGGGAGGGATGAGCTGGTTTCCCTGGAAGTTTCAGGGGTGTTGGAGTGACCACTTGGAGTCCATTTGACACTCAAGCTCTCTTTGCTGGTCAGAAATGCCTAGAAAAGTGTCCTGCCAGATGCCTCCAGCATCCCTGACACCTCCTCCCTGCATTCTGCATCCCCACACCTGACACCTCCCTGCCACATTCCTGCAGCCTGGGCTCTGCTCCCCTGCAGGGTCCCTGGGACAGCCCTGCCCCATGCCAGGGCCCTCCCCCATTCCCTGCAGTGCCCAGCTCCTGGCAGGGCCGTTCCCGGCCCCTGGGGCAGCTCCGGGAATGGAATGTGGGATGTGCCCGAGGGCTCTGTGACATCACCGGGGGCTGGGTGGGTCGGTGGAAGCCCAGCCCCAGCAACGCCTTGTTGGGAGGTGCCCTGCCCCAGAGGGGACTCAGTCCCTGCAGGGAGCAGCACTGCTCCAGAGATCCTGCTGGACTCTGTCCGGAGGCCACCAGCTGCCACCAAGTGTCCCTGCCCTGAGCCACAGGTGTCACCTTGCAGGGGGATTGGCATCACTGAGCTGTCCTGGCTGAGCACAGGTAGGTGTCCCTTGGGCTGTTTGGCATCGTGGAGGTGACACCAAACCCTCCAGGGGACACCAAGCCCTGCAGGGGACACCAAACCCTGAGTGACACCAAGCCCTGCAGGACACACCAAGCCCTCCAGGGGACACCAAACCCTGAGGTGACACCAAACCCTACAGGGGACACCAAACCCTCCAGGGGACACCAAACACTGCAGGGGACATCAAACCCTGAGGTGACACCAAGCCCTGAGGTGACACCAAGCCCTGAGGTGACACCAAACCGTGCCAGTAAATTCAGTGATTGGTGCTGACAAAATGATGCATTCGCTGCTAAAACAACCAGTTCTCAAATTAAATTCCGGGCTGGGCATTGTGGAGATCTCCTGGCTGGAGATCTCCCTGGGCAGGAGGTGCTGTGGCTCCTGGTGGGAGAGGCAGCTCTTCCCCTGGGGCCATGGTGGGAAAAGGAAAATTCTGAATATCCAGGAAACAGGTCCAAAACCCAGCACCTTCCTCTCCCGGTGTGTGCCAGCTTCTCATCTCTGCTGTTGGTTTCACTCGTGGCTTTTTGGGAGTGAGAGACCCCCCTGGGGGAGAGGGAAACCAGGGGGAAGGAAACTGAGGCACAGCAGGGACAGTCAGCTGAAGATCCAGGGCTTTTCCCAGGGCTGCCAAGGCAGGAGCTGCTGCTCTGATGGCACGGAGCTGTGTCAGGGGGTTGGGATGGATCTCAGGGAAAGCTTCTTCCCCCCGAGGGTGCTGGGGCACTGCCCAGGCTCCCCAGGGAATGGTCCCGGCCCCGAGGCTGCCAGAGCTCCAGGAGCGTTTGGACACCGCTCTCAGGGATGCCCAGGGTGGGATTGTTGGGGTGTCTGGGCAGGGACAGGGGCTGGACTGGATGATCCCTGTGGCTCCTTTCCAGCTCAGGATATTCCAGGATTTTATGATTCTGATGTCTGGGCTCAGCCCTGCTCTGTCACAGCTTCCCCACTCCCAAGGTCCCTGTCCCAGGGTGGCAGCCGCGCTCAGGACACTGGGGGTGACAGGGACACTGCAGAGGTGTTTTGCAAGAGTTGGGAGAGCTTTTAATCGATGTTTGCTGATATAATTGGTGCTTCAAGCCCTTTGTTTGAGCGAGCAAACAGATCCTAATCCTCTGCAGGAAACTGAGCTGGGGGAACTGGTCGGAGCTGCCCTGGAGGAGCTTGGTTTTGAAAGCAAAACCCACTTTGGTTGCGTGGAAACATTGCCTGCAGAGGAAGGATTAATGACTAATCGTGGGTTCGTTAATTCTAATGGAATGCTTTCACTTTCAGAGAGTTCATTTAATGATAGGATCAAATAATTGCAGAGAAACGGCCCCGAGTCTTGTGCTCAGCAGGAAACTGGGGCATGAAATGGGGGTTTTGGGGCAATTCTGGCTGGGGGAGAGGGGCAGGAAAAGGTGCTGAACTCTAAAAACAGATCCTGTGCTGTGGGATGGGAGCTGAGGAGCAAAACCTCCATGATTTCTGCAGAGTTTCTGATTTGGGTTGATAAAAATGCTGTTACAGAGGAAACACAACTTCATGGCAGTAAAACAAGGCATTTATTGAACTGAAATCAGCAGCAATCTCAACAGACACAGCCAGACTGTGTCACACTCAGATTTAACAAGGTCTCTGTACATCATAATGTCATCATTATAAATAGATGAAATATTTGAATTAATTTAAGATATTTACATTTTTAAAGCTCGGTGAAAAAGGTAAAATCTAGGTGGGATTTCTAAGTCTACAGCAGTCAGTCCCCAAAAATCTCTAAATTAGTATAATTTTAAGCCTTTTTCAGAAAACTGACATTAACACTGAAGGGCTTTGCAAACTGCAGCTCCTGGTAGTTTTTATTTTCCTTTGGTTGTGTAATGTTTATATAAAATTTGTGTTTCCATAAAACACCGCAGTGCTTTAAAAAAATATTTTCCTCAGCACCTGCACTGTTGGCAGTTTCCTGGAATATGAAAAGAATCATGGCAATAGTGCAAAGATTTGTCTGAAGATGAGAGAAAACGCTGAAATAATTTATTCAAAGAGATATTTTCTAGTTTTTAGAGCTATTTTTCCTTCATCAGTGGACGAACAGGTCTGGGAAGACCAAGGTGAGGTGTCAGTGAACCTTCCCTGTGCTCAGGTGGGGGAAGTACAGCCCATACAGGCCCTGCTGCACCTGGTACAGGTGGGACTTTCTCCTCAGGCAGGAGAGGACCTGGTAGGAAAAGAACAAAATTAATGGAAAAATAAGAAAAAAATAATGGGAAAAAGACCAAAATTAATGGCAAAAAATTGAATCTGTGCTCTGCCTGCCGTTAGATGCCCCCAAATCAGGTTGCGAGCTGGGAAGGGAGGGATTTGGGAAATAAATGTTTGCCTAAAGCTGTGAGGCAGCTCTGCAGAAGAGGGATTTCCTCTCCTAAATCCTGCTGGCTGTAATTTTGACTCCTGAACCTCCCTGCTCTGTAGATTTAGCTCTTCTCCTCAGCTGGTGCAAAGCAAAGTTTTCAAATAGTTCTTTTAAGAAGTTCCCCATAGAAACATCACCAGGATGGGAAGAGGATCTCCTCAGCCTTTTCCAAGGGTTTGCAGTCCTGCCAGGCTGCTGCAGTCTGTAGGTTAAGAGCACTGAATACAAAATTCTCAATGTGCTTCCCACGGGCTGTTAAAAATGTTGTCTTTGGCACTCCCTCACCTGGAACCTTCTCCTCCTGGAGATATTTGCACAGGGAAGAGATTTAGGAAATGCTGCAGGGGATTCTCTGATTCCACCTGTGGATTCCCTAATTCCTGCCCCTCTTCTTGGTGTTGGCCTCGCCTTTGGGTTTGTGTTTTTCCCTCTTCAAAATCTCAGTGCCTGCCACGACCCTGCTGCTTTTCTAGAAGGAAGATCCTGCTTCCTTTCCTAAAAATCTGCTCAGCTGACTTTAAATTCCCTTCCCCATCCCCAGTGCTGGGAAGAGCTGGCAGGGACTGAGGGGTTTGGGGTGGTTTTTGTCATTACCAGGCACTGCTCCCACTGGGATCCTTGGGAATGTGTCTGAATGTCCCTCCTGTGGCTCTGCAGGGGTCAAGGGACAGGTGGGACAGCAAAGGGGACACTCACCAGGAAGCACAACAAGAGGAGGAGGATGAAGCCCAGCAGGGTGAAAAGGCAGATGAGGATGATGGCCCAGAACTGAAGCTCTGCAAAGGGAATAAAAGGGCACATCAGGTTTAGGGACTCTTCCACATGGAATTATGAGAGGGACATCTCACTCTGGCAAAGTTCAGAAGTGCTGAACACTCTGTAGGTCAGGGAAAATTACAGAAATTTGGGAAAATGAAGCAAGGGTCCAGGGATCCACAACTTCAACTGCCACTGCAGAGAGCACCAGGGCCCTCAGCTGATTCCAGGGATGTTCAGAGAGACAAAGTTCTGCCTTATCTGCTTCTGGACTCTTTTGGGCTCAGGGTGTCAGCAAAGCTGAGGTTGTTTTACCAGTGTGTTTGTGGTGCATGGAAGAGCAATAGTTCAGGTATTTTTTTTCTCTCTCCTGTTTGCTGTTAGTTCTGAGGTTGTAGTGAAGCTAAACCATATCAGGTCTGGTCTTTTTTAAGAAATGTTGCAGTTATTGAAATTTACTGGTGCCAGAGTTTTAAAATAGATCCCAAATTGCACTGCTTTTTCCTATCCTTCAATTCCATCTCCCTCAGGCTGGTGGCACCTGCTGTTTGCTACCAAGAGCCCTGGATTTTTGGTCTTTTCCATGGGTTTAGTCCCATTCCAAGATATCTGATGCTAATTTATTGCAGCTCAAGTATTTACTAGGGTTCAAGTATTTATTAGAGCTCAATCAGTGGCTGTCAGGTCAATCCTTCCCAAAAAAGCACCTACCAGATTTTTTGGACTCGGGTTCATCTGTCTTGAGTGGAGAGTAACCTGAAAATGAGGAGTGGGACAGATGAGGAATGGAACTCTGGAGATGATTAAAACAAAATTAGGAAGAATTGCCCAAAATGCCCCTGCAGGAGCTCTCACCTTCCACCACCAAACTCTGCTCCTCCAGCTCGTAGCTGGGGCCCAGCCTGGTGAAGCCCTGGGTCAGGAGTTTCAGCTCTTCAAACACCTCCTGCTCTTGTAAAGTCCCTGAGAGGGGATCCAGGGTGAACTTGCAGATTGAGGCAACCTCTGTGTGTCCTTTGCCATGGACAGGCCTGGAGAGTGACAGGCAGAGAGGAGAGAAAATGAAGCAGAGCTGAGTCAAGCAGGGAGAAGGATTTGGAGGCTCATGTTTGCAGATGTCCCAGTGATGTTTTATTGGGATGGGATCACTTTTAGCAGTTCTGGGTGAGACAGGAACTCCTGCAGCCTTGGGAAGTCCATCCACTGATTTCATCAAGAGCAAGGCATTTTTAGGAGTTAAATCACCTCTGTTTCTGAGGAAAATCAATTCTATTTCTAAGAGTCAAATCAGCTCTATTTCTAAAAGTTAAATCAACTCTGCTGCTTTATTCCTCCAAAGAGGAGTTGGAGGAGCTTCACACAGGCAGGTTTTGTCCTTAGGCTGGTCAGTTCTGCTGATGGTTTTCCTGCTGTGTGTCAGTGGAATCTGAGCTTATTTGAACACGTTAAATGAGAGAATGAACGTATTTGCTTTACCCTGGCATTGTTCATGCATGAAAACAGCTCTGCAAGCACCAAAACAAAACCAGCTCTGTCTGGACAAAAACCTTTTGTGGTTAAGGCAAAACTGACTGAGGGAGGATGAAGTGGCTCTCCTGTGTCACTGGGGGCACAGAGGTTGGCAGGGAGGTGTGGACACCCTGAATGACTTCCTGTACTGCTCTTTTGGGACTTGAAAAACCACTGGACGTACCCAAAGCTCTCCACAGTGCAGCCAACAAATTGGTCCTTCAGGTGGCTGCTCCTGAACACCTCGAGCTGATGGGGAGAAACAAAACAGTTGAGGAAAGCTGAGTTAATTTAACCCATCCTTTGGGCAGGGAACTCAAGTTATTGCTGTTCATTTCACCTCTTTCTCAATTTTCTCTTTGTTTTCTTGGTACATCTGGGAGCTGGAGTCCTGCAGTTCTGCTGAGTAGAGAAGGTTGGAGATTCGGAAATTTAATCCGAAGTTTTCTTTGCCAGACTTGAGGGGTGTTTTGTGAGTTGCTGCCTCAACTGAGAGTTCCAAGGCTGGAAATGGAGAGGAAAATTAAATTCTAGCAGAGAGAAACTGAGACTTTCCTACCAAGCAGCACTGAGCTGCAGCCTTTTAGCTTGAAGTTTTAGATTGATAGAACTTGAGGGGTCTGACAGGAAATTCCCAATGTACCAGGACATTCATTTCTTTGGGATGCTGCACACAGGGACAAAAAGCTGAAAGTCTGTTTAGCTCTGAATGGTTGAAGTTGTGGTGAGCAGTTCCCACTTCATTTTCTGATTATTTGATACTGAATAACACTTTGATTTTGAATACAATTTAATTTTTAATAACACCCTAATATTGAATAACTCCTTAAGCCAGGGACTAAAGGACTGAATGTCTGAATGGCCCAACTCAGAGTCCAGTGATTCAACTTAATAACAGGTTTATTTCTGCTCTGACAGAGCAGAATTTGGGAGATTCTGAGTGTGCTATGGCAAAGTGAGTTCTCTGGGCAGGGATTTGATCCACATACTGTCCACTGAGAATTCCTGCAGTCGGTAGCTGCTCCCCAGCCACAGCCCAGTGGCATTGGAGGTCCTGTCCTGGAAAGTCCTTTCAACCACAGCCCTGTTGATGTTGGAGTCGGGCTGGAAGAAGCACTGGCAGTCGACCACAATGGACCCAGGCCTGTGGGCAGAGGAACAGAGATTTGGAGATAAACAGGGTGGGCAGGAAGCCCCAGGTGGGAAGGAGCTCCTGAAGGGTTCCTGCTGTTCTAAGGGTTAAATGATTATGGTGGAATAATGCTGTTGAATGGGCTGGTTGGGGCTTTTCCTTTGGATAAGGACAGGAACTAAAATTCTACCTCTTCTCTGGACAAATGCAGGTTGTATTGCAGGGAAAGAGCAACACTTTTACGTTTTTTTAAGATTTAGGCCTGTGGGAGGGCCCCTTGTCCAAACTTCATTCCATCCCAAGCAGGACAATGCATCTCACTTGTAAAATCTAGTGGAGTTCAGGTTGAGAGGGATGCAGAGGTCACAGGATCATCAGTTCCCAGTAAAAGGATGGAATCAATAATTCCTGGGGTACTCAGGACCTGAGAGTGCCTTACAGAAACCCTGACTGAGAAACCCTAGTCCAAAAAAAATTCAAACTGAAAAATTCTGGGAGGCCTGGAAATGCCTCCTTAGGGCATCAGTTTCCAATAGGAGAATGGAAGGGAGGAATTCCACAGGAGCCAGTGGCACTTGGCCATGGGGGAGCAGTGCCAGGGTGTGGCAATCTTTAAACAAATCAGATTTTATCCCAGACCTCAGCCCAGTGATCCTGCAGGTCAGGAACTGGTCCCGCAGATCGCTCTGATGGTACAAGTGATTAATCTGAAATTAAAATGTCACATTAAATATTAATGAGTTTGGACACTGTGGGGGATGCTTTAGGGTAGCTAGAGGGACTCAAGCTCTGGAGAAACACCAGGGTTATTTTTTGCTGGTTGGATTTCATGGGAGTTGGGTTTTACTTTGGAATAGGCACCTTCTGGTGGTGGAGTCTGACTTCCAGCTTGACAAACGTTCCTGCCTTATCCGAGCAGGATTCCAGCATGGAAGAGCAGTGTCCCAAGTGACAGCCCAACCCCACGGACCCACAGCACAAAGAGAGCAAAACCCACCCAGTCAGGGCCTTATCAGATTGATAAATTGGATTGGTGCTGAAGAGAAAGCATTGGATTCTAGGAATGAACCATGGATGTGCTGACCTGGGATTTGCCAGCAGGGATTGGCTTTGAATGCACTTCTGGAGGTGGGACAGAAATGCTGAGGATGTGTTAATTTAACAGATCAGCTCTGGCATTTTCCAGTCCATGTCTTTGGCTGGAGAGAATTTCTTAAGACCACATGGAATCATGGAATGGTTTGGGTTGGAAAGGACCTTAAAGATCCTCCAGTTCCAGCCCCCTGCCATGGGCAGGGATGATACCCGCCAGGTACAACTTAAAACCAAAAGTGAATCAAAGGCCAATCTCACCTTTCAGATCCTAGAAATTTTTGTTCCCAAATGTTGATTTTTTAAATTATTTTTTCAAATTCAGACATAAACCTTTGGCAGTTTCTACAAAAACTGATCAGCCAGACATATTCTCAAATACCTCCTTACCTTGTTGGTGATGCTTTGCACTGCTGCTCTGTATTCTGGAGACTGGGAGTCAGGGTTGGTGAGGTTTTCATTGACTATTCTAAAGCTCAGTCTGTAGCCCAGTTTGGCTGCAGTCAAGAGAGGCTTTCTGGTGGCAGCTGTGTCTGTGAGTGGGAAACCTGAATAAAAAGAGTGCAATTCTTTTTAGTTTAAATCTATCCATAAAAGGCAATATAGGTACATCCCTGCTTACATCATATAATGTAACAGTGAAATTCTCCATGAATTTGTGTGATTTAAAGGATGGAAATGCTGCCAACATGGCAATATCCTGTGGGATTTGTTTGGTCATTGTGTCAAACCTTAGAGAAAACTAACAAACCAGAGGGTTCATCAGTGCTCAGGCCCCAGTGGAGGGACAAGGAGTGATCTCCAGGAGTCCCAAAATCCTGATATCCCCATGGATGCTTACCATCGACATACAGGCTGTTCCTGTCCAGGCTGTAGTGGCCCAGTTTGGTGACACTGTTGGTCATGGTGCTCAGCTCCTGATAAAGCTCTGCTCTGTCAAACCTGGCCAGGCTGGCATTGTCCTTGTAGCTGCACACAGCGTCCACTTTTGTGTCATCCCGGAGCCTTCCAGACCTAGGGAAAGTGCCAGACGTGTTCTTTGGGACAGTGCTCTGCTGGCAGAAACTCCTGTGCGGTTTTTAGGACAGGCACCAAAGCCTCAGTGCCAATGGGCTCCTGCATCCTTCACCAGGCTCTCCAGAATTGGGGTGATGACATTTAGATACCAAAATGATTTTACCAGCAAAAAAAAAATCCTGGCTGGACAGGGAGGTGTCACTGGCTGCTGTTTTCTGGCCTCAGAACAGCCACCAATTGAAGGTGTGTAAGAGTGGATAAAGAAATGATTCATTGCAATTTCAGGAACATTTTAGGTGTTTTATATTTAGGTATTTCAGTATTTCAGACACTTTTAGTATTCTTTCAGATGTTTTCAGTGTCTGCAGGGAGGGCTCAGAGCAGGAACCAGGCTCTGCTCTTTGGTGCTGAGGAATAGGACAAGAGGAACAGGCAGGAACTGATGCCCAGGAAGTTCATACACATGAGGAAGAACTTCTTCCTTGTGCAGTGACCAGACACAGGAACAGATTGTCCAGAAAAGTTGTGGAATTTCCTCACTGGAGGTATTCCAGAGCCATCTGGACACAATCCACGTGCTCTGGGATGACCCTGCTGGAGCAGGGAGGTGCAACCAGGTGACCCACTGAGGTCCCTTCAAACCTGACCCATCCTGGGATTCTGGAATTCCGAGTCTTACCTAAATCTCATGGCTTTACATCCTGTGTAGGCAGAGCTTATGCTGCTCCTCTTGAAAAGAGAGTCAAGCTATCAAAAAAAAAAGGACAATTGAGAGATGGGAATCATGTCCTGAGTTTAAAGCAGGTGGATTTAGGTCTCCACCATGACCCAAAAGGGGCACAAGCAGAGCCAGACTCACATAGTGGTTCATAACTTTCACTGTGGAAAGGAATCTGCGGGAATTTGGGGCATCCAGATCTGCAGTGTAGCGGAGGTTGGTCAAGGTGAAGTTCAGTGTGAAATTCCTGGACGTTGGTCTTGGTGCTGCTGTGGTGCTCTGAGCTGTAATCAAAGGGGAGAAGGATTAGGAATTTCCTACCAAAAAAAAAAGATCTCTTCTCATTTTCAAAACCATCCTAATCCCAGAACACCTCAAGACTACTCTGAATAATCTTTCCCTCTGATTTTCTGAGGGCAGTGCTCCTTTGAGAGCTTCCCCTGAAATGAATTTGGCAAAATACTTACAGGATCTCTCAAGGGGTTCGTTGTAACCTGGAAAGGAAATGCAAGAGAAAGAGTTATGTAAGAGAGCATCCACTTGGGAGAATGGATGTGGAGAGGGAGTGATTAAAAGGATGACTTGAGAATGAATCATCAGAACCAGGCCCCAAGGGTGTGAATGTATTAAACAAATAAAGCTTAGGCAGAACAAAGTACTTTGGAAGAGCAGGGCTACAATGAGAAAATGTGTGTGCCAATGTTTAATTAAACACTGTGGGACAGGAATCTGGTGAAATGTTCACAGGCAGGTGAATGATTGAGGTCAAGACTAAAATTAAGTCAGTCTTCAATGCAATACAGAAATTAAAATCTTCAAAAATGCCATCATGAAAAGATTTTAAATCTTACACTTCATCTCACACAGATAAATTATGCAGAAAACTCCAGACCTTCTCCTTAAGGTGACTTTTAACACTGAGGTGATCCCTGAGACCCAATGTGGTCCCAAACTGCTCCAATGCCCAGAGGAATGGGGAAATCAAACACTTACCATTGACATAGAGGCTCTTGTTGTCCAGGTTGTAGATTCCCAACTTGGTGATGCCACTTGTTGTTCTCCTCAGCTCTTGGTAAACCTCAGCTGGGTTAAACTTGGGCCCGTGGGAGCCCTTTCCATAGCTGCAGGTGGTGTCCACTCCTGTGCTATCCCTGTTCTTCCCAGGCCTGAGGAATTGAATATCATGGAGCTTCTGTTAGTTATTAAAAAATCTGATTTTTTTTTTTTCTGATGTGACTAAGAACCGCTCCAAATAAATCTGCCCACAGTTGTCAGATGAGCTGCTGAAATCACTTACAAAGAAATAGGCTTTGTAAGATGAAGGCCACACAAAAGGGCGTGGAAGCTTTACTATGAGGAAAGCAACTACTTAAAAAAGGAGAACAATTATTAAAGTGTCAGTCAAATGTAAGGAAATCCATTTGCTGCAGTTCCAGGTGAATCTCTGTGGTTGTTGCTCACCTGAATCCTGTCACTTTGCAGCCAGTGAAATGGGGGCCAATGCTGCTCTTCTGAAGCAGAGGGTCAATCTGGCAAGGAAAAGTTTTTGTGACGATGGGAAACCCAGAGTCATGGGTGATTTCAGTGAAAAGCAACGGGACTTTGGCTTACGTAGTGTTTCATTATTTTCTCAGTGGACCGGAATTTACGGGAATTTGGTGTCTGCAGGTCTGGGGTGAACATGAGGTTGGTTATGGTGAAGTTCAGGGTGAAGTGCTCCATGATTGCTCCTGGGCTGTGTGTGGTGGCTGATTTTACTGCTGCAAGAGAGAACAAAAATGGCAGGGATAAAATAAGAACAGGATCTTCATAAGACACTGCTGTTATTGGGTTTCTTCAAGAAAAAACCCATGTGAACATGATGCTGCCCTTCAGGCATTTTGCAATGCATTGCCAAATCAGCAGGAAACAAAATCAATTTATGCCTTTAAGTAGCCTTAACCTGTATTTGGTTTTAAATATACTTACAGAATGGTCTGTGAGCTTCATTGTAATCTGAAAAACAAATGGAAAATTATTAGGAAAATATTCCAAGAAAGTCTCAGCAGGACTAAATACAGGGAGTTTTATTACAAGATTGTGGTTACTGAATTCAAGACTTTTAACTTGGTGACTGACAGGGTTTTTCCCTCTAACTTTTGTTCTCTGTTTTGAAAGGTGAATTAAATCTTCTTCATTCTAATTTCAAATTAGTCTGTGTCAACATTGAAGGTTGGACTTGATCTCAGAGGTCTTCTCCAACCATAATGGTTCCATGATTCCAACAGAGAATCCCAGAATGGTTTGAGATGGAAAGGACCTTAAAGACCATCCTGTTCCAACCCCCCTCCTGTGGACAGGGACAGCTTTCACTAGACCAGAGCACTCCAAGCTCCATCCCACATGGCCTTAAACACTTCCAGGGATGGGGAATCCACAACTTCATTAGGAATAATGCCTTGAGAAGGTCTCGTTACCATTGACATAGAGGCTCTGGCTGTTGAGGCTGTAGTGTCCCAGCTTGGTGATGCCATTGGTCATTTTGCTCAGCTCACGGTAAATGGCTGTTCTGTTAAATTTGGGATCTGAAGGCTCATCCCTACAGCTGCACATGGCATCTACTCCTGTGTCACCCCTGTTCTTCGTGGACCTAGGAAACGAGGCATTGGTATAGTCATTATTGAGAAATCCATCTCAACTTCTAGTATACAATCACAGAGAGGGATCAGAAAAACCCCTCAGACATTGCTACCACATAAGAAAATACTCAGAGATGCCTTAAATGCTGAGAAGTGGGAATTTTAAGAAGCAGAGAATGGGGACTTTTCCTGGACATGGCTCTTACCTGAATGCCATTACTTTGCAGCCGATGTAAGCTGGGCCAATGCTGCTCCTTTGGAGTAAAGGATCAACCTGAAAATGGAATAACAATGTGGAAGTAAACAAAATGTCCTGGTGAAGGTAAGAGAGGAGAGACACTGAGACACCTGTGCCCCAGTTTGCCAAACTTACATAGTGGTACATGACTTTTTCCGTTGACTTGAATCTCCTGGAATTGGGTTTCTGCAGATCTGCAGTGAACTGGAGGTTGGTTATTGTGAAGTTCAGGGTGAAGTTCTTTACTGCTGGTGCCAGAGGTTGAGTGCTTTTATCAGCAGCTGTAATGAGAAAGGAAAGTTATTGCTTGAAAATATCATTTATGTTCAACATCCCAAGAGGAAACACTCTAAGTAAAATTCCTAGATATTCTAGGTGGCTTCAAGGCTGTATAATCTGTGGTTCCCTAACTATTTGGGTAACAAATTCTCTTAACAATATTTTATAGACCAGCGGTGCTTTCGCTTGATTAACCCAACTTGCTGTTGTGGCTGTTGCTAATTAGCAAAATCTTCCCGTTCCTCAATTTCTCTTTAAAGGTACTTACATAGTTCAGGCTGCACTTCATGATGACCTGTGAGGGGAAGAAAAGGGACAGGATTTGAGGAAGTGCCTTACAGTTGGGAAGTTTTGGCACACACCGGAATACAGAACATGTCTGAGAACTCCTGTGTAAACATTTCCTAGGGAAGACCGATTTGGTAACTATCCAGGTATAAATGCACATTCATCCTGCTGGATGTTGTTGGCAAGCTGCTGCTTTTCTTAGCAATGCACAGAATTCTCCCTTTCCTAGGGATGTTTAGCAGGAATTTACCCATTCCCTAAATTCAGTTTAGAATCATAGAATGGTTTGGGGTGGAAGGGAACTTAAAGATCATCAAGCTCCAAAAAAACAGTCATGGCCAAGGAACCATTTAATTTCAACATGGAAAATTTATTTATGATTTTGTCAAGTGGCGATAAGGTCTAGTACTGTTCCTTGAATTTGAGAGACTAATCCCCATATTTTCTGAGAAGTTCATAGATAGAATACTTGAAATTGCTGTAAAGGACACTATACTTCAAAAATGTCAATTTTACTATATTGAAAAAATGCATACAGGAAAGTAAAATTATACATGTAGAGAACACACTGTAAACGCAGCAAAAAAATAAAAGACACAGTTGAATGAAAGAACAAAATATACTTCAAAAAACCTTATGACTTAATAAATGAAAATGACAAAATAAAAAATA
>VZTR01026424.1:0-12982 GCA_013400775.1 Chaetops frenatus
TCTGTCTGTAGGATAGTACACCTAGGAGGATGTCTATTTGTGTAGAGAAATAGAAATTTAAAATAAGCTGTTTGTTAGGAAACAATAAATTCCCCATGAATAGAATTTGTATATAAATATTTGAATATACTTTTGATGCACCAAAAACCTAAATATTTATGCATTGCAAAATCTTTGCTAAAAAGATGAAGAGATAATTTCTCTGTATACTTGCAATCTGCATTGTATAAGGATGATTGAAGTCCTGATTAGAGATGGTTTACTGTATAACTGGAGAGCAGAGTAGGAGAAGGGAGACAAAGATCTCAACACAAACTGCAGAATATAGTAACAGTTACTTCTTTTTTTCATGACACTTGAGTTACTACTTTCAGTTTTTCAAACCTATGTAAAATGTGTTCCTTTTGGGAAGTATATTCCTACAATAGAGGCATTTTCCAATACAAATTTCTTGAGGCTGACATGTTTCCAGTAATTTTTGGATGACTAGTAGTGGAACAAACAGTAGAGGGGATGCCTTTAATGGAAAAGACTGAGAAATAGCTATAAGAGTTACAAATTTGACTGCAGGAAAATTATATTCAACAAAATCCAGTGATTGCACTGAAATGATTATTCACAAGGCTAAATTTAAAACAGATTTTTTAAGACTCAGGAAATAACTACAGATGGATAAGAACAAGTGCAGGAAAATTATTTCTAGCAATGTGCAATGATGGCACTAAAAGCAAATAATTGTGACAGTAAATTTAAAAGAACTTTTTTTACATTCAGTTTGAGATTGAGGGGCTATTGAATGTCTTCTATAACATTCAATATTTGGTTCAAGATATTGTTTGGTGTTTCTGCCATTGTCATAAAAAGGATGAGAGATTTCCTTCCAAGCCCAAATTTCCATGTATAATCTATTTAGCATTCAGTGATACCTCATTATCATCACAGACTAAATGAAGCAGAATGGCGTAGTAGCTTGGTTTGCATTATTCTACTCCATGATTCCTGACCCTAAGCTTAAATCAGTTTAACATAGCTGAATTGTTACTCTTTTGCAAATTGGGTAGATGTCCTTGCCTTTCTTTTTCTTCCAGCACTGATTTAAAGCTATATTGTAAAACATTGTGTAGTGAGTTGACCCCAGCTGTGCACCAGGTGCCCACCAAAGCTCCTCTATCCCTCCTCTTTCTCAGTTGGGCAGGGGAGACAACATAACAAAAGGCTTCTGGGTTGGGAAAAGGACAGGGAGACATCACTCACTAGTTACTACCACAGGCAAAACAGATTTGACTTGGAGAACGTAGCATAATTTTTTACTGAGCTAATGAAAGTAGGATAATGAGAAATAAAAACAAATCTTATATGTGCTGCCCAATTTCCTTCACCCCCTCCCTTCCAGTGGCAGGGTATGAGGAATGGAAGTTGCAATCAGTTCATCTCCCAGTGTCTGATGGACTCAGGGGAAGCTCCCAGCAGCTTCTCACAGAACCCACCCCTGTAACCCTCCCTGTACCAAATAATTGCTAATCAATACTTCCCCCATCCCCACAACCTGAAGATTGAGAATATACACAAAATCAATCTCTTCACACTTTTCAACAACAATAAAAAATAGTAATAAATGTGATACAAGCTTTCGGAGGAAAAAAGAAACAGAATTTATGAAGGCTGTTGTAAATGTTAGAAGTAGGTGTAAATGTAGAAGTTAAAGGACGACTTAGGAATTCCACAAAGAAAAATCTGTGTCACTTAGATTTTTTTTAGTTTATTTTTTTGCTTCTGCAAAATTATAAAATTCAGAGACTTTAAAGTTACCATTCAGTCCTCAGTGTGCAATAGTAAAACACTACTGTGGAAAACATGGTAGCATCATGCCTTAACCTGTGCTCTTAGAATAAAATCCAGAAACTGTTAGAGAGGAACAAGGCGCTTACCTTGTTATTTATTAAGGATCCTTGGATGCACTCCAGAAGAGTGCAGTGGCAAAATGCCCTGACCANTATATTATGTTATAAATTTCCAAAGTAGCTAGTCTTCTCTTCTATAATAGAAGATGCTATTAATATAAAAAATAACTCACAATATCAACTAGTCCTTTTCTATAAGCAAATATTTTAAAAAATCTTTATATTCTCATTTTATCTGGCTAAAATCACTTTCAATAAAATATGGTAATTCTTAATGTCCCACCTCCCAGTTTTGACACATACAAAAGCAATAAGGTGAATGCAGGTACTCAATTATAGAAATAAAGCATTTCAAGACTTTTAATGTACATAAAAGTAAGGCTCAAGAATGTAAAGAGAGCAACAAGCTTCCTTTTACAGTACATACACTTGCACTGATTTTGCATGGAAGGAAAGTTTGAGTATTACCTTTTGGTCAGCTTTAGTAATGTGTATCTTCTGATATGGTGATTTCATTACAAAGATTTATTACACACATGTCATTTCTTTCAAGATGGATATTTGCTCTAACAGCTGGAAGCCTCTCACCTTTTCTTTTCTCTTCCATATAGTTTTTTAAAATAAATATTTTCAAAATATCAAATCATTTAGGGTATGAAATGTATGCTGTTGAGTTATTTGCCAACCTAAAACTAGGATGTAGTTTTACTAAAACTAGACAAGCTAGCATCTTTCATAACAATTTTTTCCTACTTATATTTCTCATTATTTATCTGGTTGCTTTTGCAAAGTACATTAAAGATTTCTAAGTTCATAACTACTAAAATTTACAGTTAAAAATAAGCATGTCTGTGTCAATATCAAGTAAACATAAATCCTTTAGTGACATTTTGCAACTAATAATAGTTTCCTGAGGTCCCAAACTATGGAAAAATATTTCAATGGCAATAAATTCCCAAAGTACTTATAGTTATTCAAGTGCTTAAATATTTAATGGGATTACTCATTACTTTTGAAGGAGTATTTTTGATTTAAAAAAGAAATAAGACATTCGTACAAGAATAAAAGAGGGAGGGTAAGGATCAGTTCATTACAACTGTTGTGGATAAAAATAATCAGAATTTAGAAATTTCTTATTATGCGATTTACAAATAGTTCCAGCAGGGAAGAGTAGGATTAAGGGAAAAAAATGGACACAGGATGTTTTTTAAATAAAGGCAAAATAATACCCAAGCTACTTTAATCCTAGGGGTTCAAGGAAGGAATCCTATTATTTACTTATTTCACTCTAGTTGAGCAATTCAAAAATTTAAAACACCAAAAATAAGGGAGATATTTGAAAGTCTGATTCACTCCATTTTGGTATCTGAAGCAGGTGTACTAAAGTGGACTAGAAGGTCTTATTGACTACAGGCAATTCTAGGAAATGTAGAAAAGGGACTCAAGTGTTACTTCACTGTCCTCTTTAGCTAGATTAAATTAATTGGTCCTCAATGGCATTGTGTTGTTNTTAGAAATTTCTTATTATGCGATTTACAAATAGTTCCAGCAGGGAAGAGTAGGATTAAGAGAAAAAAATGGACACATGATGGACATATATTTTTTGAGTAAAGGCAGAATAATAATACCCAAACAACTTTAATCCTAGGAGTTCAAGGAAGGAATCCTATTATTTACTTATTTCATTGTAGTTGAGCAATTAAAAAACTTAAAACACCAAAAATAAGGGAGACATTTGAAAGTCTGATTCACCCCATTTTGGTATCTGAAGCAGGTGTACTAAAGTGGACTAGAAGGTCTTATTGACTACAGGCAATTCTAGGAAATGTAGAAAAGGGACTCAAGTGTTACTTCACTGTCCTCTTTAGCTAGATTAAATTAATTGGTCCTCAATGGCATTGTGTTGTTCCTTAGGAGAAAAGGAATCTCTGCAGTGAATGTTTGAAATGGAAGGTGGGACAGAAAGGGGCATCTTTCTGAAAACAGTGTCACGTTGACAAAAAATAAATATTTCAAAGAAACAATAAGCAAACTATTAATTAAAGGTAGAAAATATGGCATTATTTCCAATATAAGAATGTGGTTTTTTTGAAGAAAATGTAATGTTTGGTTAATTTTTTTTACAATAAATAGTTTTCATGAATATGCAACAAAATTACATTCTATGTAAATTTAAAAAAAAAATACTTTTTCACAGTGAGCATTCCTCTGTCTCTATGACATCTTTGACAGCTCCAAGTTTTGAGTCCATTTCTTATGCTCAACTGCCTCCACATGCAGAAAACTTTTGAGTTTAATAAAAGGTTACAGGATCTGAAGATAGACAGAGACAATATCATTATATACATAAATAGTATACTTAAATTTCACCATTTATCTTCAACAGTTTTAATCTAGAGGTTGCTAAACCTGCCTGTGTTGTGTATCTGAACCACCCTTCAGAGAAGTGGGTCCCTGCTTTTTCTTCTCCTTCAGTGGTATTAGAAGATGGAAATTTCATTCATCGCTCTTAGACTCTGTAAATCTCCAGAGCCAACTGAATACATATAGCAAAATCCAACCTCCATTTCTGTAAAAGCAAGATCCTAACAAAGACTCCTTTGCTGTCTCCTTTATCAAAAATAGTCAAAATAAGTGACAAAGAACTGAGAGTAATTTTTTCAGATCCTCTTCACTCTTCTGGTAAGTTGCAGAAAATTGAGAATGAGCCAGGAAGAATACATTTCATGTTCATAATCACTCTAAAAGGAATTAGTCTTACTCTTTCACTGGGCTAGTTTACCTGCAAGACCACATATAGCTCACGAGAATAAGGTTTCTTGCACCACTCAATAATTTACTTCCAGATAACTTTTGTTGCCCCACCATGTTTATCTCCAAGATATTCTTTTTATTAATAAATGGAAAAATTTGCTCTTAATTGTTTGCAGTCTGCTCCCTGTGTATTTAGAAAACAAACAAACAAACAAAAAACAGCAGAAAATAAATTAAATGCTTGAAAATACTGACAATGAGAGGGAGATTACATCAATTTTCTCACTTGGCTCAAAAAAGGTAAGTAGAAAGGCAATTATCCACCCAATTCCATAGACAATCTTCTACAGAAATTGCAGAATTGGTACAGGTACTGGGTCCTTCATCATATGAAAGGAAGCAATGTGTGCTGCTCATTTTAGCTTTCAAGCCTGCCTGCAAGTCAGTAGGCAGATAAGTATTTCAGAATCTGTGATTGAGATCTGCCCTTATAGCATGCCTTCAACAAATTACAGAATATAAAAATAAACTTCCTGTAGAAGTACTGATGATCTCTTCTGGGAGAATCTCAAAGAGAGCCTTTTGCTTTTTCTACAAGCAGTGTCTTCAATATCTTTAAAAACCACCACTCAAACTCCTTCAAAACAAGTCTTAGAGTGAAAAATTGGAAAGACTATTTACAGCATTTCAAATGCTCCATTTTTTTAATGCTGTGGTCTTTTATTAGCTAAAAAAGAAAGCAGGTGAATGGAAATAACACTGGATTTTCTAAATGCCTGCATGCTTTTAAGAAAATCTCTCTTGGCTCCTTAGCCACTGAGTTTCAGATGCTTATAGTGGCAGAGCTTGCTTTGTTTTCAGCCAGCAAACACAGCAACACACAATATAAAAAAACTGATTCTTACCTGATGACTCTTGGGGGAACTATATTCAGAGTAGCTAACTATCCTCTGGTATGGATCAGAAGAAAACTGCTTGACAGTACAGACATTGGACGTGTACGAGAGGGTATAGGTGCATTCATCTGAATGTCAAACTCATTTCTCAATTTCAAGCAAATGCATCTCAGGAAACATGGCACATATGTAAGTGCTAAAAAGGCAGAAAATCGGCACTATCGGAAGTAGCTGGGAATGCTTCCTAGGGAGAAGTCTCGTGGGAGAAAGTCAGAATTTGCCTTCTCGTGAACAGCCCTAGAGCTGAGGTGATGCAGTCCACACCAACTAACCTCTTCAGGCATCACAGATTGGAAACTGACTAATGTGCTCTGCATTCAAATTCAGATGCAAAGGTAAAAGAGTTATATTCCATGATACATGTAGAAGCAGACTATTTCTTAAATAGGCTAAAGGCTTCACTCATATCTCTGTAAAAGTAAAGTTTGCAAAAAAGGATTGTTAAGCGACAAGCATCAGTGATTTCAATTGCAATCACATTAACCCTCAGGTCTTTGCTTTGGTTCTTGATTTCAATGTAATTGCAAACCCTCCTCAGCAACATATGTGTGAAACATAATAGAACAGAGAGTAGTCCTGAAATTAGAAACCAGCATTTGGGAAAGAATGATAGCTGCTCATTCTAAATGAAGAAGTGAGTTCTCCTCTTCCCTTGGGCAGGCAGGTGTTTACCCATCTCCAGGGGAGCAGGGCTCCAGCACACCTAATGGCTGCTTGAGAGGACAAACCCTCACTCTGAACTACCCCACTTCCTTCATCTTCCCCCAGACTGATGTACTGGGCATGAAGCCATATGGTCTGGAATATCCCTTTGGTCAGGTGGGGCCATCCTTCCTGGCTGTGTCCCCTGCCAGGTGCTTGTGCCCCCCAGCCCCCTCACTGGTGGGGAGATGTGAGGGGCCAAAAAGGCCTAGATGCTCTGTGAGCACTGCTCAGCAGGAGCTAAAATATCCCTGTGACATCAACACTATATNGGCAATTCTAGGAAATGTAGAAAAGGGACTCAAATGCTTACTTTGCTGGCCTCTTTAGCTAGATTAAATTAATCAGTCCTCAATGGCATTGTGTGTTTCCTTAGGAGGAAAGGCATCTCTAAAGTGAATGTTTGAAATGGAAGATGGGACAGAAAGGGGCATCTTTCTGAAAACAGTTTCATATTGACAAAAAATAAATATTTTAAAGAAACAATAAGCAAACTATTAATTAAAGGTAGAAAATATGGCATTATTTCCAATATAAGAATGTGGGTTTTTTGAAGGAAAATGTAATGTTTGGTTAATTTTTTTTACAATAAAAATTTTTCATGAATATGCAACAAAATTACATTTTACGTAAATTTAAAAAAAAAAAAAAACTTTTTCACAGTGAGCATTCCTCTGTCTCTATGACATCTTTGACAGCTCCAAGTTTTGAGTTCATTTCTTATGTTCAACTGCCTCCACATGCAGAAAACTATTGAGTTTGATAAGAGGTCACAGGATCTGAAGATAGACAGAGACAATATCATTATATACATAAATAGTATACTTAAATTTCACCATTTATCTTCAACAGTTTTAATCTAGAGGTTGCTAAACCTGCCTGTGTTGTGTATCTGAACCACCCTTCAGAGAAGTGGGTCCCTGCTTTTTCTTCTCCTTCAGTGGTATTAGAAGATGGAAATTTCATTCATCGCTCTTAGACTCTGTAAATCTCCAGAGCCAACTGAATATGTATAGCAAAATCCAACCTCCATTTCTGTAAAAGCAAGATCCTAACAAAGACTCCTTTGCTGTCTCCTTTATCAAAAATAGTCAAAATAAGTGACAAAGAACTGAGAGTAATTTTTTCAGATCCTCTTCACTCTTCTGGTAAGTTGCAGAAAATTGAGAATGAGCCAGGAAGAATACATTTCATGTTCATAATCACTCTAAAAGGAATTAGTCTTACTCTTTCACTGGGCTAGTTTACCTGCAAGACCACATATAGCTCACGAGAATAAGGTTTCTTGCACCACTCAATAATTTACTTCCAGATAACTTTTGTTGCCCCACCATGTTTATCTCCAAGATATTCTTTTTATTAATAAATGGAAAAATTTGCTCTTAATTGTTTGCAGTCTGCTCCCTGTGTATTTAGAAAACAAACAAACAAACAAAAAACAGCAGAAAATAAATTAAATGCTTGAAAATACTGACAATGAGAGGGAGATTACATCAATTTTCTCACTTGGCTCAAAAAAGGTAAGTAGAAAGGCAATTATCCACCCAATTCCATAGACAATCTTCTACAGAAATTGCAGAATTGGCACAGGCACTGGGTCCTTCATCATACGAAAGGAAGCACTGTGTGCTGCTCATTTTAGCTTTCAAGACTGCCTACAAGTCAGTAGGCAGATAAGTATTTCAGAATCTGTGATTGAGATCTGCCCTTATAGCATGCCTTCAACAAATTACAGAATATAAAAATAAACTTCCTGTAGAAGTACTGATGATCTCTTCTGGGAGAATCTCAAAGAGAGCCTTTTGCTTTTTCTACAAGCAGTGTCTTCAATATCTTTAAAAACCACCACTCAAACTCCTTCAAAACAAGTCTTAGAGTGAAAAATTGGAAAGACTATTTACAGCATTTCAAATGCTCCATTTTTTTAATGCTGTGGTCTTTTATTAGCTAAAAAAGAAAGCAGGTGAATGGAAATAACACTGGATTTTCTAAATGCCTGCATGCTTTTAAGAAAATCTCTCTTGGCTCCTTAGCCACTGAGTTTCAGATGCTTATAGTGGCAGAGCTTGCTTTGTTTTCAGCCAGCAAACACAGCAACACTCAATATAAAAAAACTGGTTCTTACCTAATGACTCTTGGGGGGACTATATTCAGAGTAGCTACCTATCCTCTGGTATGGATCAGAAAAAAAAACTGCTTAACAGTACAGACATTGGACACATACGAGAGGGTATAGATGCATTCATCTGAATGTCAAACTCATTTCTCAATTTCAAGCAAATGCATCTCAGGAAACATGGCACATATGTAAGTGCTAAAAAGGCAGAAAATCGGCACTATCAGAAGTAGNTTGCTTTGGTTCTTGATTTCAACGTAATTGCAAACACTCCTCAGCAACATATGTGTGAAACATAATAGAACAGAGAGTAGTCCTGAAATTAGAAACCAGCATTTGGGAAAGAATGATAGCTGCTCATTCTAAATGAAGAAGTGAGTTCTCCTCTTCCCTTGGGCAGGCAGGTGTTTACCCATCTCCAGGGGAGCAGGGCTCCAGCACACCTAATGGCTGCTTGAGAGGACAAACCCTCACTCTGAACTACCCCACTTCCTTCATCTTCCCCCAGACNTATGTGCTCTGCATTCAAATCCAGATGCAAAGGTAAAAGTGTTATATTCCATGATACATGTAAAAGCAGACTATTTCCTAAATAGGCTAAAGGCTTCACTCGTATCTCTGTAAAAGTAAAGTTTGTACAAAAGGATTGTTAAGTGACAAGCCTCAGTGATTTCAATTCCAATCACATTAACCCTCAGGTCTTTGCTTTGGTTCTTGATTTCAACGTAATTGCAAACACTCCTCAGCAACATATGTGTGAAATATAATAGAACAGAGAGCAGTCCTGAAATTAGAAACAGCGTTTGGGAAAGAATGATAGCTTCTCATTCTAAATGAACAAGTGCATTCTCCTCTTCCCTTGGGCAGGCAGGTGTTTACCCATCTCCAGGAGAGCAGGGCTACAGCACACATAATGGCTGCTTGAGAGGACAAGCCCTCACTCTGAACCACCCCACTTCCTTCATCTTCCCCCAGATTTATGTACTGGGCATGAAGCCATATGATCTGGAATATCCCTTTTGTCAGATGGGGCCACCCTTCCTGGCTATGCCCCCTGCCAGGTGCTTGTGCACCCCCAGCCCCCTTGCTGGTGGGAAGGTGAGGGGTCGAAAAGGCCTAGATGCTCTGTGAGCACTGCTCAGCAATAGCTAAAATATCCCTGTGACATCAACACTATATTCACCACAAATCCAAAACACAGTCCCATACTATCTATTAGGAAGAAAATCACCTCTAGCCCAGCCAAAACCACAGTACACAAGGACAGAGCCTCATTTAAGGGATAGTGTGTTTGACAAATTTACAAGCAATGTTTACACATGGACATGTACATATATCTAATTGACAATATTAAAGACAATTATATTTCTTTGCCATGGTAAGACTATGTATCTTATGTCAAGGAGTATGCAGCCTCAGTAACTTTTAATAATTTTCTTTGAGAATCACTGACTGCATGAAACATCCAGAAAAATTACATTGACAATCACATCATAACTATCTTTGAGAATTTTAAAACAACATCAAATTTCTAAGCAAACAAAGAAGTAAGCACACACCACAATTAAAAGAAATAAGAGGAAATAAAGTAAGGGTACAGGCAGTTACCTCATGAACTTCTTTAATCACCTAGGAGTTCATCCTGTCGGAGTAGTCCTCTAGGCTGTATCATTCCCCCTCAGGTTTATTCAAGCAACCAAATTTCTTTGAATGTGAATACCACTCAGAGAGCATTTTGTAATCATTTCTTGCAGTTGAAAATGCTGTTGAAAAGTTTAGTTTTCTTGTTTCATGTGTTAATTAGAATTGCACCATTCTGCTTAAAAGTTATTCCTCCTCTTCTTCATGTAATTAACAGGTGAAATGAAATAAAACTAAAAAGAACCAAAAACAAACAAACAAACAAAAACCACAAAAACCCCAACCAACCAACAACAACAACCCCCCCCAAAAAAAACAAACAAACAAACAACCAAACAAAAAACCAACAACACTGATTTGGCTATCACTACTGAGTTTGTTTTCCATCTTTGTTTACCTGAATCTTTGAAATAAGGTTATAAGTTGCATATAAGAAATTGGGTGTATATTAAAGTTAATTGGAAGTTATGTAATTTGAGACAAATTTATAAATCTAAACATCAAAACCAAATAAATTGCATATTTGTCCAAAGCTATTAGGGAATACTGAATGAGCAATGGATATTCAGTGGCTCACCCTGACTATACTCTTTGAAAAAATCAGCAGGCTTGTGGACAAGATTGTATCCAGTTATGAGATAAGGTACAAGTGATTGCAGAGACTTCCCTCCTTACATTCCCAGGCACTAAAGAAGCAGCATCCTCCCTTCTCTGGTGCACCACTTCATGAGGACTATTGAAGAAGAAGTGACCTAGTTGCTCTTCCCTAAAACTCAACCAAGTCAGTAAGTTCCTTCCTGCTTCTTTACAAATGCATGACCATGCTCCTCCATGGTTTTCCAGGATGGCCAAGGAGGCACATGACATGGCAGAATTCTGCTTTATTTTTAATTTTGTTTTACGGGTCAAAACCTTGAGTAAAAAAGGTCTAATAGTACTGAGATTATTGAAGAGGAAATTGCTGAAGCTAAAGCTAAATGCTTTGTCAAACAGTTCAGTTGGGAATTAAGAAACTACATTCAAGTATTTTCATAAATATATATATATATTTATGGATAAGAAAAAAGTAGAAATTGCAAGCATTTATTGTATTAGAATAATTAATAGGTTCCATGTCCAGATAGCAGAAATACACATCAGATTCATGCAGTAATTTTCTATTGCTTTGGGTATGGAACTAACGATTGCTCTGTAAAAAATACAGATCTCAGTAGGAGTCTTGGATAAATAGGTTATCCTACAAAAATCTGCTTCCAATATTACACATCTATTGCAAAGTTTTAATAACTTCCTTTGTTGATGAAAGCTTCAAATTTTCTGCATTTACTGACAATTTAGGCATTCTAAACTGTATCACAGTTCTTTACTGTAAAGTCCCTCAATTCTTTTCAGAAAAAGCATCTTTTATCTGGTTCTTAATGTCAATTTCTTTTGTTGGTAAAAAGTTTCTTCCACAGTACTGGGAAGTCAGTGTGAAGGGGTCTTAGTGACATTAATAAGAACTTAGTGGAGCTTAAAAATGCCTATTTCTGATTTTTTTTCCTCAGTCTTAGTGTTCCATCTTCCTTTTTTCAGATAATCAATGTTTCTAAAATTTTTTGTTTGAGTTAGATACTACAAGACAAAACCCATCGCTGTAGTAATTCAAAGTTAATTTACTACTAATACTTAAATTTGGGTTATTGTAACCTCAGAATCTAAAAATAACCTGCTAAAATTATACATCTATTCTAATTCTAAGAAGAGACCTAAACTTTCTCATTAATGTTTTTCAAGAAACCCTAGAGGAAGACCTGCAGAGACAAGAATAGTTTTAACTTTATCACAGTCTTTTCTTCTGTCTTTAGCCACAAATTGCAACATTTCTAAAAATATAAATATCTAATGAAATTGATGCTTTTGGAAGGGTTGTGGAGTCCAGGAGATGTGCAAGGGGAAGATAATTTTTTTTAAATTTTAATAAAAATAGGACATATTATTAAAATTACTGATACTGCTTACTCATAATACCACATTAAAAATATATGGTCTTCCCTATGCCTGATGTCTTCATTTTTTTATAGTAAAGTAAATTACAAACTAAATCTGTGGTGTTTCAGACATGGAAGTTCCCTGGGAAATTTCTTCTCTCTGTACTGGCCTCTCTATAGAAGAAATCCTGTCCCTCAATTTACTGAGCATTATATTTTGGAGTTTTGGAATTTGCACAACTGGTTTTTTAATCAATAATGGCACTCATATTTTTCTTTCATAAAAATGAAAATAGATTTTTATTTAAGTTGTCAAACTAACATTACTACTTGATTTGTTTTAAGCCCAGCCAGTAACTAAGAACTGTGGTGGTGTGGTTTTAAGTTATAGTTATGTCATGGTTTAACCCTGTTTCCCCTCTTCTATCTCATGGTTTCACTCAATTGTCAATCCCATGACCCCACCTGGTGGGTGGTACTGACCCTTCCCCAACTACCCTGTCAATCCCAAACCACTCCCTCTCAGTCCCTACCCTTTGTTCCAGAAGCTTCTTTGTTACTCGATGGCTGATTTGTTTGTTGAAATTGTACCTCTCCCCTCAGCACAGTTATTGGTTTTGTACCCTTGCCTGTTTGTCTTTACTCCTCCCTAACCCCGCCTTAGTTGAGCCCTGATTGGTGTATTGCTCGAACCCTCCCCTGAGTTTCATGCCCTTTATAAGTTGCTGTCATCCCTTTGTCTTGGTCTGTCTGCTCCAGACCCTTCACCCCTCAATAAAGGCGATTGGAACCCCGGACGGGCAGATCCTTGTTTTTTCTCTCTACCCTTGCTGCCTGCATATACCAGCAAAGCTCCTCTGAACTGCTACAGGATTCAGAGAGCAAGCTGTCTGCTGGTGAGAGTTTGTTCTCTTCACCCCCAACACTTTGCCTCCCACATCC
>VZTR01026425.1:16298-66331 GCA_013400775.1 Chaetops frenatus
CTGAGCCAAAGGTCTCCCTTTGCCTCTTTTGCTCCTGCCTGTGCTGGCTTACCATCTGCTCTCTAGAGCTGACAGGGAGTGCTTGCTGCTGGTGTGTGTGTGCAGCCGGAGGATGTCTGCCCTCGACGCAGCTTAGGCACCCGGGCATCCTGAGCCCCAGCGACAGCTTTGATGACCTGTTTAGGGGCAAAATGACACCTCCTTTTGATAGGTATGGAAGGAAAAATAAAAATACTATTCTGACTGATAAAACTCCCTATGCATGCAGCCATATCCTGTGATGGTAAAATGACCATGTTTGAGAATATTTTCCATCTGGTCTCTTAAGAAAAAGAAGGCAAGGCTTCCATCATCCTCTTAATTCCCCCTAAAAATATGAACCCTTTGGGCAATTTAAAAAAATTTGAAAGATGTGAAAAATATCTCCAAGATAATTAATTATCTTCAAGCTCCACAAAAGTTGTGATGAGAAAGATTCAAATCACTTTCTTTCTTGGAGAAAGAAGTAAATGTTATCTAATGGAAGGGCAGCACAGGGAGCATGAGCAATTCAGGGTGTTTGTGGAGATCACTGCTGCTAAGCTCTTAACAAAAGTGACCAAGAAGTTGATGACAGGAGATGCTATGATGGATCTTTTTCTTAAAGAAAAAAGAACTGATCAGGGATGTGAAGCCTGAGGGAAGTCCTGTGTAGCATGCAGGAGAAAGTGACATCCTCCAAGACACCTATACAGAGTTCAAGGGATGCCATTTTATTAAATTATATTTCTACATTTATAACATGCTAAGTTCCGTACATACGTCAGAGGACACTTATGATTGGTTACGAGCAATTTTAGCAACGTCATTGGCTGGACAGTACAGGTCATGAACTCTTTCTAACTCCACATTGGTTGCCATAATGTGGTAAGCATCTCACTGTCCAGCCTTGGTTCTGTATATTCTGCTTACCAAGCTGTCCAAACTGCTTTAAGGTGCCTTTGTTCTGCTCAAAGCTCCATTGTTCTACATATCTATGACTCTAATGGATACATAACTACAGTTTCTCACATTTCTCACAGCTCCAGTTGAGCACAGAAAATTCCTACAGTCCTGACTGCAGAGACTATGAGTTCAGGAGCGGAATTCAGGATCCATAGGTGAAGTATCAAGGCAAAACCCAGGATTACAAACCTTTTCTTCAAGAGAGAAGATTTTGGTCTGTTCAAGGACCTACTTAAAAGTATTCCATGGGAGACAATCCAGGAGGAAAATGGGAGTTTGAGAAAGCTTGTAGGTTTTCAAGGATAGCCTCTACTGAGTTAAAAAGCTGTCCGACCTCACATGCAGAAGAATGGCAGAAGACCTGTATAGTTGAACAAGTAGCTCCTAACTAAACTCAGACTGAAGAAGAAACACCCAGGTTGATGTTGCTTCAGGTAACTGTGCAGAGAGGAAATATAGTAACATTGTTCAGGTGTGAAGAGATAGGGCGAAGACAGCCAAAACACATCTGTACTTGGATCTGGAGGGAAAGAGGATGTACCATAGGATGGGCTTCTACAAGTACACGGACAGCAAAACGCACACTATGGAAAACATGGCTTCTCAATGGGAATCCTAGTGGCAAAGTTTATGGAGAAGACTGAGGTACTCAAGGCCACCTTTGCGTCACTCTCTACCAGCAGGATTTATCTTCAGGAGTACTAGGCATATGCAACAATATGAAATCCTGGGTAAGGGAAAATTAAGCTAGGGAAAATTTAAACAAACTTAATATTTAGGACCCATGTATTATGTACCTATAGTTATGAAGAGTGCTGATCAATGTCATTGTCATTTGTCTTGAAAGGTCACGGCAATTAGGAAAGGTTTCTGAGGGCTTGAGGAAAGCAAGTGTGACTTCTATCTTGAAGAAGACTTAGGATGATCTGAGGAACTATAGTCTAGTAACCCCCTTTATTCTAGGGAAAGTGGTGGAGCAAATAAAACTAAAAGTCTTTTGCAAATTTATAAAGAGCCAGAAGGTGATTCGTCATAGTCATTGAGGTTTTAGTGAAATGGTGCTTGGCCAACTCAAGCACCTTTTATGAGGAAATGACTACCTAAGTGGATGAGGGAATAGGACTGGATATTGTTTATCCTGATTTCAGCAAGGCTTTTGACACTGTATCCCATAGCATATTCATAAAGTATGAAGCATTGGCTAGGTAAGTGAGCAGAGAGGTGGACAGAAAACTGGACTCAAAGGGTTGTGACAAGCTGTCCAGAGGGCAGTCAACAGTAGTGTACCCCAGGGTTGATTAAGGGATTGATACTGTTTTAACATTTTCATTAATGACCTGTTTGATGGGAGGGACAGAAGCCTGAACAAGTTTACAAGTTGTTTTCAGCCTGGGGGGAAGCATCAGGTAACACTATGGTATGCCAGTTTGCTGTGTTGCCATCCAGAGGAACCACAGCAGGCTGAAGTAATGGTCCAATGGGAACCTCATGAAGTTCAAGAAAAGGCAATGCAAAGCTCTGCATGTGAGGCAGAATAACGTCAGGCAGTGCTGCACAGTGTGGGGCTGATATGCTGCAAGGCAGCCCCTGTGTGTCTTAGTGAATATTAGGTTTAACATCTGCCAGCAGGATGCCCTTGCACCAATGAAGGTCAGTGGCCTCTTGGGCTACAAAATCTCTTGCTAGCAGGTCAAGGCAGACTATTCTTCCCCATTACTCAGCACTGGTGAGACCACATCTGGAGCACTGTGTCCAGTTTCGGGCTTCCCAGTACAGGAGATACATGGACTTAATGGAGCAAGTTATTAAGGGACTGGAGTACCTGAAGTATGAGGAGAGACTAAGAGAACTGGGACTGTTCAGCCTGGAGAGGAGAAGGCTCAAGTGGAATTTTATTAATGTGGATTGATATCTCGTGGGAGGGAGTAAAGAAAGCAGAAACAGAGTATTTTCAGTGATATCCAGTGGATAGGAAAGAGCAATGTATTCAGTTTGAATTGCAAAAAAATCCATTTAAACCGAAGGGAAATATGTACTGTGTGATTTGTCAGGCACTGGAATATGTAGCTCACAGAGGTTACAGAGTTCCCTGTGTGGATCTCAGCATACAGATTTTTAAAGAGAACTCATATCTGAATTAAGAAATAAATCCTGCTTAAGAACTAAGAGAATCATTTGCAGTCAAGTTCAGCATTAGGATAGTGTCTTCTCTCCATTACCAGACAATTCACCCACTCCTAGTCTCAGTAACTGTTTTGATTGCATCAAAGCTTTTGTTTTTTTCTAAAGTTGAAACATCTGGTCACTTTGAAATGATTCTTAAAAGTGGTTTCTGTTTATTTTAGATGTGGACTGCTTTGGAGAAGACTAACATCATGTTTGACATTTAAAAGTCAGATCTCTACTGTTTCTTAACCAAGTTATGGTGTGTAATATCCTCTGAACACACAAAGGCTGTAGGATCCAAGAAATCTTGTCTTCTCAGGGCTGCCTTTCTGCAGTTCGATTTTTGAATTAGAGTAATGGAATTATACATGATTTTGTTACACTGAAATTTTCATAAAATCTCATAGATTTATACATGCTTTTTGGTGTCTTACTCAGAGAGCTGATGTTATGATAGAAATATGGTCTCATCTGATAGGACAGGGAAAGATCTTCTTGTTATTACAGTGCTGTCAGGAGATATAAGAAATTTGTGTTTAATTCTGGTGGTTTTCTTGAGCTTCCTGCAGGATCACTGGCAAGTTGTTTTCCATGAAAATTACCGTAATAATGTCAAAGCTGAAGTTGTACCAACTGCTTCTAGCTCATTTCCTCTGCTAATTACTGTGACTTTTCTTCACAAGCTGGGGTAGAAATTCTTTTCTACTCTTGTCTGTTTTCCTGAATATTCAGGTTATAAGATACTTGGTCCACGGGTTGACAAGTAATGCATGTTTTTATCATGTTTGTGTTCAATAGCACCACTGGAATTTTAATAGCGATTACTAAAAATGAAAAATTATCCTAACAACTTGACGAGGGCAGATTGGAACGACATATTCAGTAATACTACGAAGCTATATACCTTTCCTCTAATCTAATTATAAAGATACTCTGCCTACACAGTAAGTGAATTAGTAAGGATTGAATTAATTTATTGAAAGGTGAGACAAAAGGCTTCTGAAGCACTTTTACCTTGCTCTAAATGTCACAATAGCAACAGAAAAAAAAAAAAGAAAAAAAAAAGGTTCTCATTCAATCCATGTAGCTTTCATACCCACTTAGCAAGCCAATAAGCCTGTTGGGAGGGTTTATATAAATCAGTACAAATGAAAACAAAATCCATAATATATGCCTCAAGCAACTTGTTACTCCCTATTGTCTGGGTCAGGAGTTTAATCAGGCTTCTCAAGAGACCACTAGAGTATGTGTCTCTGAAAATCAGACTGCCATTGACATTGTGTTATTGGAATGATAATATACCTGTTGCTGCTGCAAATGATTATTTAATATCCAAAAATTGGTCTAGTTTCTGAGAGATCAATGAGAAGCAGCTTATCTTTTGTCATAGGGGAAATTATGATTAGTCCGTAATCTTATTATACCTCTTAAGAAAAATCAAATGAAGCCTTATTATAGCAATAGGGTTACACAGCAATAGTGTAGTTTAATGTTTTGTTGGCATGTCCATTTTAAATCTTTTATACCAAGGAAGTATAACTCAGCATAGGCTCTGAACTAAAGATTTACACAGTGATCTTATCACTATGGGAGTTCATTTCCAACTACAGCTACTACAACAAAAAAATCTAGTATGTGGATGTTTATATTCAGCAGAATATAAGCTAATGAGTGACAGTTTATTATTCAGTTTATTAAAAAAAAAGTAAAAATTCAATTTCTCTTTTTACAATGGATGAGAAGAAGATATGTTCAGGGTAGCTGAACTTAGAACACCTCTGAGAAAAAAAAACAGGAGGGCTAATCCTGGTGAAGCTGAATCCTGCTAAAGGTCTTCCATTGACCTGAGAAGACTAGAGATTTATATCAGAAACAGAATTTCATTTCCACTCCCAGTCTGGCTACAAACTTTCCTCATCATTTGCATGTGTTATTATTTGTGTCAGTAGTGTAAATTGTCAGTTAAATTCAATTTGCTCATACTGGATGCATTGCATAGGAAGATAAGTATCTATCCTTGTCCTTACTCTGTAGGATATTTTGTAATATATTGTCGATCAGTTCTTATTCAACTACGAATTAAAAATAATATCTGCCTTTTTCTCTGAAAAACTCTCACCAGGCTCTCTTTTTACCAGACTGTTTTCTTTTCAATTAAATAGTCTCTTTATTTTAATCTTACAAAGATATTTTATTTCTTACACAATTTTTATTTTTACTGTTTATGATTGAAATTTTATAACCCTGCCCTTCAGGTCTCTGACAGTAATTGTCTGTTTAGCATCCATTCACATTTAACGAAGACAATGTGTTTTTCATCATCAAAGTTTTCAACAGAAAACTTTGGCATGCCAGCTTTAGGGATTTCTAGTGTAATGGAGACAAGTAATCATTATAGGTAAGGTTTTGCAACCACTTTTGTACTCTTTTGCAAGCTCCTTAATACTCCATTGTTTTGTTCATGCAAAGTACTATGAATTAGTTAAGAGCCTTAACAATAGGCAAGATGCTTGAGTTATGTTGCTTTTTCTGTCACAGGAGGAATGGTAATATTGTACCTGACAAAGTCATGTCAACTTGCTGCTCAACGTCTTGCAATCCACAAGATGGCTAAAGATTTTTGATTTGTTTTAGTTGTTTTTCTGGAAGCAAAAATTAATAAGTCTGTAATTGTAGTGTAAAAACCCCACCTTTTTGTTCTCTGACCTTTTTCCCATAGATTCTCAAGAACATGTAGTAGCATTGCCTTTTTCAGATAATTCTACTTTAAAGAAATAAGGACAACAGGGAGAGTAAGAGTGTTTTGATGTTTATGTTTTTAGTCCTTTTTGAAAGTCTTATTGAAGAAGGGTATTAAAATGGGTCTGTATTTTATTTGGGCAGATTTAACACTATTGCTGCTCATCCTTGCTATCTCAGTTCATGGTTACAATTTCATCAAGGCTTATAGCCCCTAAAAGACTAGAACACCAAGGAAATATAGCTGAAAAATTTGTTTCTCCTCCCACAGAATGTGCAATCTAAGTTGATCTACTCTTACTTAGGCTGATAAGTAAATCAGTCCATGATTTACTTAGATAAGTATTGGCTTTGTGATCTGTGGCTGTGTCACAGTAACAAGTAGTATGGCACAATCAGAATGAATTTGTGGAGTAACTAGTGCTATAGATCTGACATCCACATTATGTGTATTTTAAAGATTTGACTTCAGATTAACTCAAATATGTCCCTAATGACTAAGCATGCCCTGTCGTTGGTGTCACCGTAAGACCTACTCTGGTTTAGTTTCATCTGGAATCAGTTTAATGCACACTCTCTGGGCTTCCATTGTCATACAAAACAAAGTCTAGTAAGGGAGAAATAGGGGATTTCCTTCTACAGTGCAGCCCTTATTCACACTAAACCACCATGCATTTTCTAGAGATAATGTAATTTTGGATAATGAGCCGTCTGGTATCCACTTATACATCTAGACACCTTTAGTCTTGTATTTCAAATATGCCATGGAGGTCACTTCTGTGGGAGCATGTAGATTCTGCATCTTCCTTCTACCTCCCTTCAAAGCAATAAAGCAATAAATAATACAGTTTCTTTCTCTACTTCTGACTTGCTTTGCCAAAAGCCACTGTGTTACAGATAAATCTGAGGAGTCTACAGTGTGACAAAAAGTTAGGCACCTTCAATAACTATAAAATTTTTTGTAGTCCTTGTGATTGCTAAGAGCCTAACTAAATTAGTCATGCTGTATATGAAAAATGGAGACTATGCTAAAGAGAATATTGTATGTACACGGTCAGAGATCTATTTAAGTTGTTCTCCTGTGTTTACTGAGTCTTTACATATGCCTTGTATCAGCAGAGTAACAAATGAGGGAAGGTCACGGTAATAGTTAAATTATTCATCTAATTAAACGTCTTCAAATTAGTTGGTGGGTTTGTATCTTGGGAGGGTGTTGTATATAATGTGCAAGGAGGTTTGAGGATTTTTTTATGGTAGTTTCCTGACAAGGAAGCCATGCCTTCAGTACATGTATCAGTGACAGGAAGTATACATTGTAGAGGTTATGTTCTTTCTTGCCTGGCAAGTTTCTCAAGGGATACTTCGATTGTAAAAGCTGTTGCAGCCGTATGGCAAGAGAGCAGTAGTTCCAAAGTTATTCTAAAGACCAGATGAATATGGCTGTTATTTAGGGCACACATAATGAGGCCCCACTATACGTAAAGGAGACAGGCAGAGAGCTGTGGCAGTGACTGTAGCTTGGCACACGTACTTCTGCCTGTTCCACCAAGAAGGGCAGTGATGTCGTGGAGTGGGGCTCCGTGCCACTGGGTGCCAGCACACGTATCTGTCCATTCACAGACATAAGCTCTGTTCCTCTCAGAAAAGTTGCAGGCTGCACTCATCCTGGATGAACTCTGTGTGCCATTGTCTTAATTTCTGCCTGCCCCAGTCTGCTGTGTAAATGCTTCTGCCACATGAGTACATTCCCCAAGGAAGTACCATCTGTATCTCTCTTTTTTTCCCACTCTATTGAGATACCATTAAGAAAGACAGATGTATCTTCTCTCTTTTGTTCAGCCCTATCCTTTTGGATAATGATATTTTACAATTCACTCACAATGCACTGTGTAAACAAATACAGCAGGTCCATCACCAGGAACATCCCACAAGGACAGCATGTGACAAGGTCTTCATGTGCTGATTTTCATGCTTCTCTTAGAACTGTACATGCAGCGTTGGTGCAAAATGAGGTGTTATGGATTTTCTTCATGTAACCTGTAGTACAAGGAAATTCATAGCCCAGAAAAAATACAGGAAAGAAATGCTTAAGCAGACCTTAAAAGCAAGAAGTAGGTATGGCCATTTCATCTATGCTTGATTTTAAATAGTATATCCTAATAATAATGTCTTCTTTTCGAATGTAGAGTCATGGTCCAAATTTTAAAAGAGAAAACTCTTCGTTAAACTCAATGAAGATGGCTTAAAAAGGAATTATTTCAGCATTTGTCTTTTGAGTATTTCACTGTGTTCTTTTCAGCATTTTAGAGGGGGGTATGAAGAGAAGAAGGCTTTATTCTATTTCAAAAAATACATGCTCAGCCAGCCAGCATTTCTTTAAAGTGAAATGAAAAAGAATGACTCTGTTTTACATTCTTTCTGAATAAAGAAAATATCCAGTCACTCTTTAGTATTAAGCAAAACTAGCACTACTGTTTCCACAGTGGTTTTAAATGGTTCACAGCAGTTCATCACTGATTGCAGTAAGGTTATGCAGTATTTTAATAAGGAGTGTTCTATATAATTCAGTAAAATCTGAAAAGACTTTAAGAAGAATTGAGAGCATCTCCTGGTCTGTGTTGTTCTTGCTTTTGCAAGGTTCATAAACAAAAAGTCTGTCTTCAGACCATCACTGATTTTTCACAGCATTTTATTTTTTATCTTCAGCACTTACTATATTGTATATACCTCCTGTCTTCATCTCCTGCACCAAACCCCGTAACTACTCATAATTATGTATATCTTCCCAGTAGTTTCTCAGGTCAGTGATTGTGGTATGAGGTGCTCTGGGAAAAGAAGTTGATTTTCTCTGATTCTTTTGATAGCTACACTGATCTGCTTCACAAAGCCTTTCTGTACCTTTAATTTAGATGTACACTGAACTTAAATAGCAATGTCAAGAGCTTATGACTTAAAATCATATGCACGTGGAATTTCATTTGTATAGCTCCACCCAGCACTTTGTATATTCACTATGTATTCAATTTAGTTGATGGGGAGAAAATCATCATCATGGTCTAAAAAAAAAAGAATGTTCAGCCTAGGGAAAAGTTGAGTTTGAGGCTCTGAGTGGAACAGTTGCTGTTGGGAATATGGGCAAGGCATACACACACGGAGGGGGTATCACTCCATCCATCCATCCATCCACTTCCTCTGACGTGTATCCTATTATCTTTTTATTGGATATTATGTAGCTTGTGGAACCCATTTCTGAGGTTCAATGTAATCAAGTCTTCATAGCCATTTCAGGAAGGAATAGTTAAGTAATTTAGGAACACAGCCCAGTTACATTTTCTGATGCTTTTCCACCATTCTGGTTTTTTTTCAGTATAAATATTGTCAAATACAATGAGATGTAGGACATTTTTAAGATGAAGCAATGGGATTTTGAAATTTTTATTTATTCTTGTAGACCAAAACTGATTGTGGAGTCATAGTGATATTTTTTAGCACCATTCCTGTGAGTGTCTCGTTAGGTACTCACTGCTACTTACTGTTGAGTTCCTTCAGACTCTTGGAGGGTCCTTCAGTTTTAAGATGGGACCTTTACAATGTCCCAAGGAAAACATATTTTCATTAGATTATTGTTATTTTCAACTGATTGGCTTCGACATCACTGATTGACTACTAGGGTGCTAAAGCATCTCAGAGAATCCAATTGACATGTTTGTGAAGTTTTTTAAGCATAAAATAAAAAGGAGGTGAAATGAAGAATGAGTTAAGGTGGATTCTTAGGTTCTTAATTTCCTTAATCAATGAAAAAGACTGTTTTGAATTATAATTCCTTCCCTGGTGCCTCATTTGTAAACTTGCTGAAATTGTTGTCCAATTTTTCTAATTTTCCATTTCATTACTGAGTAGGGTATATGCTGCATTCATTGAATATTACTTGCTGCTCTGGAAGACAGAAGGATTCTGTCCATAAAATCCAGATTATATGCTTTGAAGTTACTTTGAACTAGCTTAAATAATCAGTGTTGTTTTACAATTAAGAAAATTATATTAGATGGGGTTGTGATAAATGTTTTTAAGTTTGAGGAGTTTTTTAATAAGGAAATTCAGTATCAGCCAAGGGGCATATCTCTTACTGCTAGCTGTCAAGGGAATCAAAGTAGGCTCTATTTCTAATTAAGAGATCTTATTTAGATGAGTGAACAAAAGTGGAACAATTTCATTCTGGAGAGTCTTGCATGTACAGAGGAATGGATGGTTAGTAAAGAGGTAGATACTCTATGTCAATAAGGTTTAGTTAAGCATTTCTTAAAATTCTGCAAAAAAATTAAGAATAATTTTTAGATGTGTGTCCACTAGTTTTTCTGATTTTTTTCTTTTTTTTTCGTAAGGCACTAGAGGAGCAGTATTAAAAGTGAACGATACTAACCCTTTAAAGGTTTTCTGCACTGATACTGGTGCTCCTCACAGTTACTCAACTTTAAAATGATGGTGTTTCTCAGGGATTTCAGGGATGGAGATTGAGCTCCAGTGAATATTGACTGCCATTGGCTGCAGCTTTACATTTTCTAAATTGTGTGAATAATCATCACGTTTTATTCTTCAATGCGATCTTTGAAAACTACTCATTCGTTTTTTTAAATCTCTTTGGGGACATCACTATGCAATGGAGGTACCATCTGTCATCCTGTCTGAGACAGGTCCTGAAAATGCAATGCCATCATTGTGTTGCTGTCAAAATCAGAGCACATAATATGTTGATGGGATGACTACCTTGAATGCCACCAGCTTCCAATTTGAAGGCAACAGATTCCAGACGTAAATTAGGATTCCAACACAGAAATTGTTCTCTTGTCTCTTGTATTAATTTCTCTTCTGCCTCTCTATAAAAAGGATAAAAATACAAACAATTCAACAGTTCCCAGTTTCATAAATGGTGTGAGGTACATAATTTCGAGCTCTGTGGAGGTTTAGAAAGGCATGAACTGGTGGAGGCAACTATTCAACCTATACATGTGTATGAGGCAGTTTCTCAGATTGCTCATGGTTTGGAGGGAAAGACCTCTCCAGAAGATGATTTAGCCCATCTAAAATGTGAATTACCAGAATATCACAATATACCACTAATTGCAGAAGAAATTAAGGAATATTCCTGATTGAAGTGCCAGAGCCTAGCTGGAGCAAATTCAGATTGGAGTGTCTAGCCCATGGAGGGAGAAGGAAGCTTATTCTGTGACCTTTACAATTATGATAACACATTTTGGAACAGTCTTTCTTCATCACTATTTCCTCCCTTTTATATCTGTGATAATTTAAAATGAAGTCTTTTTATAAAAGCAAGTAGAAGAGATGAAATTCATGAATTAATTGCAAAACCTTATTTGTTTTTACTGCATTCAAGTTCATTTTAACTTGGGTTCAAATGGCTGGGGTTTCAGGGAGAGATTCTTGAGTGATTAGCAGAAGTTTTTTCAGAAGATGATACTGCTGTAAAGAATTTACTTTCCACATTTAGAATCAGTAACATATGTGAGTGCATAGCAGATGTAACAGGTCAGTTTGATGTATTCCTAGCACAAAATGCTAAAACTGCTTGACAATAGATGGCTGTTTCTGATCAGTACTTTGTTTCTATACCCACTTTCTGTAGATCCTTTAGCTTAAGACCTATCTAGATCCCAGAGATGTTGTGGGGCATCCCATGAAACAGTGATGGTAACAACATAAATTAATAGACGGGTATAGATCAACACAGAAGGAAGTGTTTCCCCCTTTACAGTTACACATATAAAGACTGGGGAGAATTCACTGTAATGACTTTGTTATTGGAACAATAATTTCTTTTTCAATCTTGGTATCGTACTCTGTGAAATTAATGCATTTTGTCTCCATTGCCACCAAAGTGAAGTGTCTTCAGACCTGTCTGTGTTCTGCCATGAAGAACCTCAGTGAGAAATGTATGGTGACTCCGTAACTTTCGAGCACCAAGTTGGAAGTTTAGGCAAGGTCCAGCTTTCTGCAAATAACCCAGAATTTTTCTGAAATATTTTACCCCTTTAAGCATCTTCAACCAGACATTTAACCTTTCTCAAAGAATGTTTTCTTAAAGATTTGAGAAAGAAAATATGGCTGGAAAGAAACATCATCTAGACTTTAAATTGTTCTATTTTTAAAGTGCAATAGGTTTCTCATCTATGAACCGTGTTCGTGAACCACCAGTAATGTGATGAAGGTACAGAAATTGTCAGCACATTCCGTCTTCCTGTTTCTAAGGAAACCACTCTGTGGGTATCTCTGTCTTCACAGTGTCTCTATTCCTTTGCAAATTCATTGGATAATGAAAGTATAACTGAATATTTCATATTTTATTAGTGATATCATCATTAAAAATTATACCAAAAAAATTATACCATACAGGTAAACTGAATTAAACTAATTATGTCAATTTATCTTTATTATTTTGGGGGGATTTCACAACTAAAATATTCCTAATTTAGTTACAAGTAAATTAAACTCCATGTTTGTTTTTATCCAAATCCAGAGAAATAATCTATGTTTATTCCCCATATTTTATTCCAAATTTTGTTTGATACTTGCCCATGGGACACTCAAATAAAGTGTAAAAGCTTGTATATAATGTCAGAAATTACTTGCAAAGATTCTTCTGCTGTAGGTTTGTGTAACTTGCAATATGTAAAGCAAATGTTTTATCATGTTGTACTTTCCTGTAGCAGTAGCTTATTAGCAAAAAATAAGTGTTTACATTTACATATATTAAAAGGATGGGACAGAACATTTTAAATGTGAAAAGATATGCCAGCAGCTTCCAAAGAGTCAGGGAGCCCATTCTGATCAATGCATTTTCAGGAATGTTATACAAAAATATGATATGAATTGACATAATGTTAAGAGACTCCTTCATAGTCTTCAAAAAAATTTCTTTCTACAATTGTGGTTATGTTTTTTTAATGTACTGTAAGATACATACTTATTTGCACATAATTTTTGTTGTATTCAATTTTCTACAATGTAAAAAAGCAATCCAACACTCTAGACTTCCTCCATTACATGTTGCCAATGAGTTCTTCTTTTATGGTTCTTCAGAAGACTTGGCACTTTACACTGAACCAAAAAAAATTAGTACTTGAGTTCTAAGTGTTTATCACTAGCTGATAGAAATAATCTATCTGGACCAACAATAAATGGCACACTTCGCCAGTGATTTCAGAGAGATCGATGGACAGAAGTAGGAATTTATGAATTTTTTTGTACACTGAAGAGGGAATAATGAGTTCTAGATATATTTTTTAAGGATGCAATTTGTTGTTCTGATATTTATTGCCAAGGGCTTTTCTGCCCCAGTCCTTCTTCTGTCCTACTATTGGTAGGACAGAGGATGGGTCTCCTAACCCAATTTGCCTTTCAAAGTCAACTTTGTAGACTAGGCATGATATTGTTCTTCTTAACTAATTGTCATTCAGGGCTTTGTAAATTCTCTTCCTTCTCTTTTAAAACCTCAGTTCCTTGTAACTGGCTTCCTGCAGTATCATTTTTCTTGCCCTCTTAGTGACTGACCTCTTGCAGCAGTGACCTCTCTCCCATCCTTTTACTAGCAATTTCCTCTTCATGAATTCACGTCTATAGTCCCTTATTTTTCTTGTTTTACCACCAGCCTGCCTGTAGAACATGGTTCATTCTCTCCTACTGTCTGAAATACATGGCCTCCTTCTGTGGATCTGTCTTGGTACCAGTGGAGGTACTTAACTCCTTTGCATCCAGAAGCAGTCAGGTGCGCTCATGGCAGAGAAAGGCCCAGAATTCCCTGAGCAGTATGCTCATCTATTATGATGAGTTGGGGAAAGTTTTGCATAGATATCAGGAAAAAGGCTTTTCACCCCAGAGCAAGTGTGGGCACGGGAACAGCCTTCCCAGGAAAGTGGTCACAGCACCAAGCGTGACTGAGTTTAGGAAGTTTTTGGACAGTGCTCTCAGGCACGTGGTTTGACCCTTGCAATGTCCGTGCAGGGCCAGAAGTGGGGCTTGATGATCCTGATGGTTGCCTTTCATCAGCATATTCTGTGATTCTACATTTTCTTTTCCCTAGTACAATCTTTACACTCCTGTGTTCCCCCTAATATTTTCTTTTCTTGTGATATAGTCTTCTCTTCTAATGCTTCGAAGTTTAAATTTTGATGATGTATTCTCTGTCATTATAGACAGGGGGAAATTTGTGACTACTCTCTAAAACTATGAAGAATCCTTCTAAGGGAGAGTTACCCAGCAGCAGGACACGAGTTGTAGACACTTCTGTAATTCCTTTTTTGACCAGTGCTTCAGGTAATAAATGAAGACAAGAACCATTTCTGGTAAAAAGCAAAGGATGTTAGAGAATCTACAACTTTTAAGAAATGCTATAAAAAGCAAAATCCCTTTTCTAATCACTGGTAAAGAGCTTGCTGAATGCTTTTCTAAGTAATGAATTCCTTTTTTTTTTCATTTCTCCATAACATTGAGTAATAAGTAATTCCTTTGTCTGATGCTCTTTCACCCTGAGAAAAGGGCTCTATTTAAGGGTAAAAAAGAGTCCTCTGCGCCGTGACAGAATCTTACTGCAGAGTGAGAAAACACCCCAGAAAATCTTGGGGGCAGGAATTGGAACTGGATAAATTTTGTTCACAGGGTATTAAAATCACAAAAAAATAGCAATTGAATTTTTTACCACTGAGTAGAATTGAGTTTCCAAATTTTAGAGCTACATTTATAGTTTTATATTTTATTTATGGAATGATATGTTTTAATAAAGTGAACAGCTGCGTGCTGTTGCTTTTAGTTTCTGACAGATGCCAAATGAGGTCAGTTACAGAGTTTGAGTTGATTCATGAGGGGTGAGCACTAGAACTAAGTCCTCTGTACAGTGCACTTAGATTAAAGGGCCATATGCAACTTTAAGAGGATTTGATCTGCTTTACAGTAGGAGCTACTGTCTTAATTGTCCACAGTTCAGACAGGCAGTGTGATTAATGTGCAACAAAAAGTGTGCAAGTGGGATGGTGGCAGTAGTGTGTGTATTTGTATGGTTAGTTGGGTTTTCCATTTATGGTGGGGTTTTTATCATTAGTAGTATTACTTTTTTTAACTACATATATGGAATTGCTTGACTTAGGATTTTACAGATTGCTGAAATCAAACTTGTGATAGAGAAATCTCCAGTAAGATCTTTACCGGTAATCATAAAAATGCATGAGTTTTCCTATCAATATGAAGATTTTATTGTTTCTTTTAGAGGAAGTGGGGAATTTTAGGAGATGAAAAAGGGGTCTTTTACCATGGATGTATATTTTGTTTAAAGAAATATTATATTCAAACATTCTTTTGTTTTGGTAGATAGCACCAAGATGAGATAATTCTGATAATAAATGCTAGGATCTGACCCCTTGGGATCTAGACCAACAATGACCCAAAATTGTTTTCTTCTCTGTGGACAATTATTGCCAATATTCCTTTCTTATGTAGAAATGTTTTGGAAGAGAAAACGAAGGGATTTCTTTTTATTTCTTCTTTTTCTAGTAGGAGAAATAGGAGAAAATGTCATAAGTATGCCATTAACTGGAAAAAGAATTGTCCTACAGCTTCTTTTTGTCTTTGCACTTAGAATCCTCTTCCCTGTGGTAGTCTCCAAACTGTAGTAACTACCAAAAAGTAAAATATCTGATAGAAAATACTACTTTCAGTAGTCTTTAGTCGTGACAGTATTTTTCTGTAAGCTAAATTAAGTCATCTCAGCTACAGAATTAATTTCTGAGGGATTTTTTCTTGTGACAATCTTGAATGTTGTATCTTGGAAATGGTCTGTCTCCGCAGCCAGAATGCATGAACAAGTGCATTTAAGGTGTTGGTGGGAAGCAAACTGCATAAAGATTATGGATGGGACACATGTAGGAGTAGGAAATACATATAAATATATATTGATGTGTATGTCTGTCTCCTTTCTTTCCACTTCTGTTCATAGCTGCTCTTAATTGAATGCACTGTGGAATCACTCTGAACCAAGGATCATGACCCTCAAAGTCTTGGCCACACTATTTGTCTGCTGGCTGGTGTTGAACAAATAATTTCTTTATGTCTCAGTCTGTAAAATAAAGTTGGTGGTTCCATCTTTCAGTATAAAATGTTTTGGGTCTAGAGAGAAAAACCAATTGTAAGAGAGATGCTGGCATTGCTTTTATGCTTCTGATAAGATCATTGTGCTCCTTTAATTACACAGTAGATCTTTCTTGTTCTCTAAGGGGTTTTACTTAATCTGGTCTGGTCAGATCTGGTAGACTTTACAGTGTTACAGTTCCCTCTCATCTAATACATCTCAAGACATCTGAGAGAGCCTTGGAAATTGGTAGCACAGTAATAATGGTGGTGGTGGTGGGAGCTGGAAAAGTGCTGCTTCTGTAGATGAGTATCAGTTTTTTGAAGGCAACTACATGTGAAGGTCTATAAAATGCAGGCTCAGAGCCAGCGGAACCAGGCTCTCAGCAGGTATAGATGTGTGTAGTCCTACTTCAAGCAGGCTGTCCCAGAGCCTCTTGAAATGGTCTATTGAAGGAAAAAGACATACAGCTGGATATAGGGAGCTCCACACTCCCTGTTTCCAGTAACACCAAACTTGTATTTCTTTTTTTATCCTTTACACAAATACTCGTTCTTTTGAACTGTACGTGTTATGGCCCTGAGAAAGTCTGCAAGATTAACTGTCTCTGCATAAGAAAACTTTAAGTTTACTGGTTTTCCTTTTAATTTATTATTCTAATACTGATTCATATTAATGAATCATTCATATATGCTGTAGCATAAGCCAGTTAGCAACCACAGAAGAATTTTTATAAGAAACATAGCTCTCTCAATATGTTCATTTGTGTCCGTTGGTGGCAAATATGATGGAAATTTTCCATTTCTAGTATCTGCTCATTCTAGTATCTGTTACAGTAAAAATACGTCCATTTGATGTTCAGCAACTGCATTTCACAAAATGAGAACATTTTTACTTGATTGATACAGGCTAATAGTCATTTACAAGGAAGTTTGAGAAAAGCATTTGGCAATACTTTTGAGAGAGTTTGGTTTACCTTTGTGTGCTGTTTGGTTAAACATGACATTGATATTTTAAGACTTGTTGGAAAAGGCTTGTCTCTTCTTGTCAGTCTTAATTTCCTTTTCTTGTGCTATTTTTGCTTCTTTGCTCCCATTCAATGCCATCCTGCTGCTTCACCTAATGACACAAGCTAACAACATTGCAAAAGAACTTTCTTATCTAATTTACATCAAGCTGCATTAGGATTCTGGTTAAAATACCTTAACGGTTGTGGAGAATGAAATCTCTGAGTAATCCTCACTAGGGCTGAGTAATCAAACGTAATTATTAACTACTGTAAGGCTGCTATTGTAGCTTAAATATTTGTGTGTATAATTTCAAAGTACATTGCATATAATCAGATGTTCAGGATTATTTCCATTTCAATGAGTTTTCTTCTTCTGTAACATATAGATAAGAAAGACAGGAAGCTCTTTAAAAAAGAACATGAAATATCAGGATGCTGTTGTATCCAAACACATTTCACTAAAATAGAGCTATTTTCTGCGAACTGGATGCAGGGGAAGGTCTACAGAGATTATTAGATATGATATTGTAATGAATAAATGAATACCTGCAATAACCTCTGCTCTTCTCAACATATTTTTCAAACTTCAAAAGTTATACAGGCAATGGTACAAGATACGTAGAATTAATTAGTGATTCAAGTCTATTGATTATGTGAGCTAGGAACAAATTTGATCAAAATTGGAGGATAAGGGGCAGTTTTAGATTAGATATGATGATTTTTCAGAAAGAGGATCTTCTCAGAAGCAAGTTTACTTACTTAAACAGGAAGTATTAACTTCTTGCTTCCTTGTTTTCAAGAAGTTTCAGTATATACTATGTATGATGATTCTGAGGAATATATTAATTTTTGTGATCCCTAAAAACAAACAAATGTGAAAGACTAAGAAGAGAAATGCACTGAACAGATAAGAATCCAATACTGTATTACCTCTCATGGTCTTTTTAGGACATTGGTCCTGTTACAAAATCTATAGCAATAATTTCCAAGTTATGGAAGAGCCAGGTTTCCTCACCTAGCTTCTAAAAGGGGGCAACTGCAATCTCTATCAGCTGTTGGCCAATTAGGCAAAGCAAAAAATGAAATACCTTTTCATGATGATCTGTTTAATGTTAAGTAGCTTCTTTTAGACTCATCTTGTTATGGCCATTTGGACACAATCAGGTTTTTATTTCTGATGGGGCCCAAAATCTTGAGTGGAGACAATACTAGCTGATTGATTGAAGTGCAGTATAAATTGGAAAAGGAACATCTTTTTCTAGGGGAAATTTTTGTATTTGACTGGATATTTATTTATTTGTTTATTTCTGGGATGGGGGAAATGTCCCATGTTTTGCAAAAAACAGGTTTCCACATAATTACTAATTCTATGCTTACATATTTGTGAAATACTGGATGACTTTCTTCTCAGTATTGAACAGTAAAACACTGACAAAGTTATTCCAGCTAACATGGAAGCAAGAACAGAATATGCTGATAAGAGTGATTTGGAAGTGAGAGATGGGTAAACATGTATATAGAACTACATGTTGGCAAGAGAAGTGTGAGGGATGTCTGGAACAAAGGCCTGAGGTATATGGAGCTTGGACAGCTGCAGTAAGCAAAAGACATTGGATTTAGCTTGAAGATAATTTAAAAAAAAAATTACTTATCATAAGTTATTACGATCACAAGTTAGGGTAAGATATTTGCAGTAGAATACTTTGCTCACACTTCTCTGAATCTGATATTGAACCTATGGTTTGTTTTTTGTTCACATCAAGGAGAATTATATAAAGACTAATGATCCTTATCATCATTATGTGACATGCAAAGAATAGAAATATGTATGTGTAACTATATAAATACTACAAAAAAATCCCTGTGTTAGGTCTGTGTAGGAAAAATTGGAAAGATATTCTAGGGTAGTTATTTTTAAACATTTCGGGAACCTATAACCATTGCTACTGAAACCATTATCTCAAAACATATCATAGTCAAGGAATCATAGCATCACTATGGTTGTAAAAGGCCTCTCATATCATCAAGTTCAACAGTTAACCCAGCATTGGCGTGCTCGGCACTAAACTATCTCCCCAAGTATCACATCCACATATTTTTAAAGTATTTCCAGGGATGATAATTTCACCACTTCTCTAGGCAGCCCATTCCAATGCCTGAACATCCCTCAAGAGAAGAAATATTTCCTAAGATTTAATCTAAACCTCCTCTGGTGCAACTGAGGCCATTTCCTCTTGTCTTGTTACTTTTTACCTGGAAGAAGAGGCTGAATGCCACTTTTCTTCCATCTTCTTTCAGGCAGTGAAGCAGAGGGAAATCAGGTGTCCCCTAATCCCCCTTTTTTCCAGGCTGACAGGCCTGCAGCTGCCTGGATCTTCCTTCCAGGCCTTCTTGTAGATGGCTGTCATGTTTGCTGACCGCCAGGCAACTGGGACCTCCCCAGTCAGCCAGGAGTGCTGATAAACGGGGAAAATTGGCTTTGTGAGCTCTTCTGTCAGCTCCCTCAGTACCCTTGGGTGGATCCCATCCAGCCCTGCAGACCTGTGCATGTCTAAGTGGTGTAGCAGGTCAATGACCATTTGTCCTTGGATTTTGGGTCCTCATTCTGCTCCCTTTTCCTTTCTTCTGGCTCAGGAGACTGGATGCCCTGAGGACAACTGGTCTTGCTATGAAAGGCCGAGGCAATGAAGGCATTAAGTACATCAGCCTTTTGCTCATCCTTCATTACTACTTTCCCCCCCACTTCCATTAAACTGTAAACATTTTCCTCAGCCTTTCTTTTGTTGCTAGTATACTTATACAAACCTTTTTTTCTTTTTGCGGCAGTAACCAGATTAGGTTCCAGTGAAATTTCTCTGTTCAGCCAGGTTGGTCTTCCCTATCAGTTGGTTTTTAGGTACATGGGGATGGTCTGTTCCTGTACATTTAAGATTTCCTTCTGGAAGCATATCCAACCTTCTGGGACTCTTTGGCCCTAACAACCTGCCTCCCAAGGGCCTGTCTTGGCCAATGTTCCAGAAAGACAAATGTCTTCCCTCCAGAGGTCCCAGGAGGCAGCTCTACTTATTCCCCTCGTTACTTCCCCTAGAGCAGAAAACTATAATTTTTGTGATTGTTGTGCCCAAGATGGCCTCTGTTATAAATAAATCAGTTTTTGTGAGACCACTTAAGTGGTTAACAGTGTTAACGAGTTATCTAGGATGGATAGGTATGAGTAGTGTAATAATCTGTGAGTTAAAATGTTCATTAAAATGTTGTATCAATTACCAAATGATATGCGATGATGTATGGGTGTAATACTTCTGTGTGAACATCAGAGGGCGCACGCGAGGCTGTTTAACTGTTTAATATGGACGTTTACCAGAACATTCCAAGAGGACATTGTGATATGTCACCCTAAACATGGATTGGACGATAAGATGAGTCAATGAGGTGAACTCCTGACCAAATGACTGGATGAGAATGCTCCATTAAAAAGGACCAATCAAGGATACCCCTAACGAGCCCATGACATCATGGATCAAGAAATGGACCAATCCCAATTAAGAACAAGTTATAAGAAGCTTCCTGGTGCTTAGCACTGGGTCCTCCTGCAGTGACCTTGCTGTGGGAGCACCCAGAGTAGCACGTGCTGTATAAAACTCTGCTTTGCTGTGGGGTTAGCTGGGCTTATCTCAGGTTCCTGTTTCTGGTTGTTATTAATAAATCAGTTCTATTTCAGCAGAGTCAGACCGTTCATTTCTGACAGCCTCCACCCATCAGATCATCCACTGGTCCTTTTTTTTTTTTTTTTACAAACACCAGGTTCAGAGGGACACCTTTCTTAGTTGGGTCTCTTATCAGCTATGTCAAGAAGTTATCTTCCACACTCTAGGAACCTCATGGAACTGTTTCCTTTCTGCCATGCTGCCAGTAGACATAATATGAGATTTCTCCCAGCTGCTTATGGAGTATTTCATCTGCCTCTTCTTCATAGTAAAGTTAAGTGGTCTATAACACAGTTCCACCAGGATATTTGCTCTGTTGGTCTTATCCCAGATTTTTACCAGTAAATACCACCAACAAGCTCCAGAAAATCAGGCACTCACTAACATACAGGGCTACTCCACCACCTCCCCCTTCCTTCCCAGTCCCCTCTGAAAAGTTTACCATCCATTGCAGCACTTCAGCTGTGCAAGTAGTACCACCCAGTCTCCATGATGGCAATTATGCATATCTTTTCTGCTGCACCATGGCTTTTAGCTCCTCCTGCTTTCTGCCCGTGGTGGTTTCATGGTGTAGATGCTCTTCAGTCAGGTTTTCAATCCTGGCACCTTTTTTGGTGGAGAAGTTCTAATTCCTGCATGCCAATCCTCCAGTGTGTCTGTGGTTTCTAACATCAATAACTCCTGCATCCTTGCTGCCATACAGATCTCCATTGCCTACATCTACTGAGACAGCAAACTGAAGTATGGTACTTGCACACTGTCTCTCGAACAGTGGCATCCCACAAATGAGCTTACCTCTTGTGATCTTGTTTTTATCCTCTTCCTCCTTCAAATCTAGTTTGAAGCTCTCTCAGTGAGACCTGTGAACTCCCTAGCAAATATCCGTTTTTCTCCTTTGAAATGTGTACACCACCTGTTGCCAGCAGGCTCAGTGCCACATAAACAAACCTGTGATCATCTTTTGCTCAAACTTCTCATCTTTTATGAGAATATTTTTGTACACTAATTAACTGATTAAACACAAAATTATATTTTGTGATAATAGAAGAATGCAGCAAAAAATTTCTAATGTCTCAGCGTTCATAGCTTATCAGTTGGAAAATGTGAGATTTACACCATATTTAATTTGGGAAACCAGGTCTGATATGCATGTCTATACATTAGGTTGAATTCATTTACCTTGTTCATTCAGTTCTACTTAGTTTCATTATAGCATTTTATTACGAGGTGATCTATCTCTGATGTTAAAAATTATGTAAAAGAAAGATTGTCACATCCAATCATCATATGTATTCTCTGAGAGATTAATTTCTGCTCTACATGTTCTAGTACTCTGAACTAAAATTATGGATGATGGCTCAACATATCAGTACTGCTAAGAACAAGATTTTTTTTCTGTCATGTCTTGATGACCCCTTAGTCTACTTATTTAATTTTGTAGCATCTTAACACAGTTTTGGTTTAGGCCACTTCTAGCATAGATCAGATAAAAAAATTATAGCCTAATGCACTAAAATTTACTTCATCCATTGGCAAGATTGCAGCAAGTATAGTGAATATAGACCAGCAAAAAATAGAGCAACCAAGTCTCATAAGACTAAGACAGATAAATATGAATATCAAGAGCTTATTACATATATAGAAAGATATTTTTGAAAGACTAAAACCAAGTCCAAATTGTAAAGTTTTTTCTATTCTGAAAAGTAACTATTATAAAACTAGGCAGATACATCGATTTTAATGACATTAAAAAACTCTAGAAAATCAATTTTGGAATTATTTTCATATTTTCTCTAAAGAACTTTCAAAATTACATTATCCTAGGTTATTTGTATAACAGTTGTCTCTGTTTGTTTTCTCTGAAGAGCACAATAACAGAGCTCTGAGACAGCTGTTATGCTGCAACCCTCCAGTACGAGGGTTTTCTCATGTTAAAACCTTCTATGCACTAAGCTCCAAATTGAGAGGAGCATTTTTCAACCACCAAAGTCTTTTCTATTTTTGTCCCCTTTAAGCTCTTTACCCTGCTACTGCCTTAATTCCAACCAATAAAAATAATCTTGATTGATGTGACCAACTTTAATTTGGTGTGGGGGGGCGGGCAGAGAAAGGGAGCATTTCTAGATAATCTGCAAACTCACTGTAGTAAATTGGCAGTTACTGTGACAAGAAAAAAAAAGGGGAAATATTGCAGTGTGATCTCACTGAAGGCATTTGTTCACCTTTATCTTGGAAGAAAACAGATTAAGAGTAGTAAATGTTTTCCCAGTCAGGTAGGTTAACTGAAGTACCCCCAGATACATGTTTGTTTATTGACTCTAAATTATCAAGAGAGGGACCAATTTCAAATATAGGAGAAACAGCAGAAAGCTGAGCCTAATAACCATGATTTAAATAATACCTCTCTGCAGTTGGATGGCACTTATTTTAATTTGTTCAGAGCTTTAAACCTTTAACTGCTCAAGACTCTGCTAGCTTCTGCTTAGAGTAGGCTAGTGATTTTGATTTCCTTAGAGCTGGAGACTTCTACCAGACCTTGTTTAAAAACATAATCCTATTTTGAAATTAGAACCAAATCTGAAAAGCTCTGACATGTTTTCAAAAACCTTTCTGAGTTCTACTTTAAACTTCAATGTTATTGGGGGGGGCTGGGAGGGAGAAATAAAGCAAAATTTAAAAAGGAAAAAAAATCACTAAATTGCCTTTATCTTTTTGGTTTTCCCAATCAGTTTTAGTTTCAATATATATTGACATATTCAAAGACAACTTTATTGTATAAATATGTGTGTTTGAGTGGACAAGCACAATTCAGTCAAAAATTAATTGGGAAGCAATTGAAATTATAATTGCATATAGATATGGATCTGCTTTATCAGGAATTTAAACATGAGTAAAATCAATTTTCAAAATGTTAAAATTACTCTTCATGCTACAGAATTAACTAATTAACACTCTGAATGATTTTAGAATAATAAAAACAAATATAATGAGTTAAAGGTATGCAGGCATCGTAAAAAGGATGTGCTTATTCACAGCAAACATGCATTTTTATTTTGCCTCCCTTCTCATATAGTAACAATAATATTAGTGATTTCTATGAGTCTCTTCCATATGAAATTGGGCCTGGGAGTCCCAGTCATGGAACAAAATCTAGTAGTTGCTCTACACTTGAAGTCTTTTTGACTCCCAAAGGGCTTACTTTGCCTCATTACCTCGGTGCAAGTCAGTGGTAGCACATCAGTTGAGACTTGGCTTTGTGTGATGCCACACACTGTGTAATTAGCGAGTCATAGAATCATAGAATAGCCCAGGCTGGATAGGACCCCAAAAGATCATGTGGTCCAGCCTTTCATGGGAAAGGGAGCCTTGCTGAGAGGCTTATTTACTATCTTTCATTTCCCAGCCTAATTCTTGATATTCTGCATCACATGTTGTTGGTGCAGTCATGGCTCCTGCGAGCTATTATTCAAGGACTGATAATAGCAGGATGGAAAACTACAGAAACAGGATGCAAAACAGCAAGATGCACAGAGAATTGAAATATGTTTTTAATGATTAATTTAAACAGAAGGATCAAGCGAGTTTAATGGGAGATGCATGTTTTCAGCATCTGCTACTTCAAATATCCATTTCAGCCATATATATGTGAAAAAATGTAGAGGCAAATACTTCCTTTAGAGAATCAAACCATTCAAGCTAAAGGGGAGTGCAAGGCATATTTTCTTTTAACTGAAAAACCTTGTCTGGCAACTTGATGTTGCCTACCAAAGAACAAATAAAATAAAATCTAGCAATTATGAATAATGTTTGGAAATTTAACATGGAATATTTATCTTTCAGAATATTACCAAACCTACAAAGATCAAGAGAACATGATGGTGGCACACAAATTAAAGAATAACTACTGATCATAGAAGGGAAGAAGAAACTAAAAATCCAAAAATCCATATTGATAATCAGATTTACATCATTGAAACTATTCTCAAGTGTAGGATTTTTCAATAGAGATCTGACTAAATAACTGGGATAGCACAGATTTGTGGAAAAAGTATTAAATAAAAAGATAAGATTTAGTTTGGTTAAGTGAAAAAATTATTTCATTTTAGTCATAAATGTTTTTAAAAGTTGTCATTTGAATGATTTTTACTTGCATTCACAATATTGTTTTAAAATTTAAAATTATTAAAAAAATATTTCAAATGGGTAACCATTCTTAAAAACATTCCACAAAACCTTTAATCTTATGATGAGAAGCATAAATTGAAAGAAATGTAAGCAAAAATTTCTTCATATTATGAATTTTCCAAGGGATGCTCAGATGAAGACAAAGTCTTTAATCTTTAAATCTCACATATTGACAGTGCTCCCACTCACAAGTTCAGCTGGTGTGTTGAAGAAATATATTTGAACTTCTCAGTAGTTTGCTCTTCATGGAGATGGACAATGAAATATGTTCTACATTTAGGAATGATCAGAGCAACAGTGACTTTGTAATCAATAGCTGCAAGATGTACCAATTAAGCATGCCTGCTACCATAAACAAAGCGTTGCACAAGAACTTAAACATTCTTCTTAATTCTAGAGCTTTCCTGATGTTTCTTGATGCTATGTTGCTCCTTGAGAAAGGTGAAATATATAATTATTTTCCTCTTTTCACTCCTCCACCTCACCAGTCACTTGTCATGGTCTCTTAGATGCTATGTAGATTAACTTATTTCCTCTATCTTACTTGGAATTTATCAGATCTGCCAAAGTACAGGTTTGATACTAGTATTCCTTTGTATCCTTACTCTGTGCTTCCTAGGTGGGTAGCATCACTTAGGATGACTGCTTTGTGGTTTTTGGTTTAAGGAACAGTAAGATGCAGATGTAGACAGTGGGGCTATTTCACAACCCAGGTAGAGCAGTAACATTTTGTAGAGATAGAGAACTTCAAAAGTAGTTTTTCTTCATGCACATTTTCTTCTATACATTTGCTTCATTCTTCATGTATTGCGAAGCTACCCAGATGATCCTGAGATCTATTGTTAAGAATGAAGCTGTAGAAAGTCCTATTATTTGGTTTATAAACAACTCTAGATTGAATTCCATATACTCAGTTTTTCAGCATCACAACTTCTATTTTTTGCTGAAAATTTCTATTATGACTTTTTTTCCTATGTGAAAGAGTTGTGGCTGGAGAATTCCAGCTGGAGAGTGGAATTTTGACTGGAGAATTCATTAGAGAGTGTTATATAGGAGGGAAATGAATGCAAAATCTAACGGTCTCTTTCTGTTTCTGATTCCTCTGGGTCCTTAGTGAAGCTTGAATTAATCTATTTTTGCCTCCTAATTACCGTTTTTAATTTTGCTTATGCTAATGTATCTTCAGTTATTTCAGCTTCCAAATGAATACTATTGGTGTATGACTACAGACTTGGTAGGTGATAGATTTATCCTCCTTTGGTTAATATGTTACTGCTCAGTGGCAGACCACTGAAGAACAGAGGTTTTTAGGGTTTCACGGAAGCTGCAGTAGCAGGACTGTTTTTGTTCAGTTACACTTTGCTATTTCCAGCACTTCTTTGGTAAACTGAGTATGTCTCTAGCTGAGCTATAGTGCTAGGTTTCAACAGAGGGATTGGTGACCCTCGTGATAAAAATAAAACCACCTTACCTTGAAGACATAAGAGCAGATAATTTCTAGATGAAAAAAAATGATCTGTGAAGCTGCTGTGATGCCTGATGCCAATGTGGGACTCCAAGAGTTTAGAAGAGTCTATCTCATAACCACCATGAATATTCATCCCCTGGGATTAGTCAGGCACGCAGCACAATATGTCACAAAATTACTTTTGCAAGCTAAAATGGGTATTAGTGATGAATTAGCCTCAAGGATACATGTTTCCATCAAGATTTACTGAGAAAGCCATCTGAATGATCAGATTTTAAATACCAGTCATCAGTCAAACATCTTTTACACCTGCATGTTGCATGTCAGTGTTCCCAGACAAACACAAAGGCAAAAATCAAGTTATATTTTTTATATATTTTGAAAGAAAGAGTTTTAAAGAGTTTTGCTCTTTTTTGCTTCTCTGTTGCCTTTTATTAGATGAGATTTTTCTTTGTATTCCTGTTGTAAAAATACAAATGTATAGTTTTACTGTCTTTACACAAGGTTTCCTATTGTTGTCCTATTCCTACAGTTGTTTGTTCTCTGATTACCTCCTTGAACTCTCTAGAAAATCTCTATAGCCTTTCCCTATTCATAAACTTGCCTCCGCCTAGCCTTCTTTCATGAGCTGGAGTATTTATAAATATAAATACATATTCATCAGGGTATGCATATTTGGATGGAGAAATGTGAAGGTAACTGTGAAAGCATGTGGAAATATTAGGCATATAAGAAATCCTTAAAATGCAGTGAGACTAACCTTTTTGGATATAATCCAGAATACTTCCCAATCTCAGCAGTGCTGTGGGCCAAAGTCAATCATTTAAGCTAATATAAATTACAGTGTTATTGCAAGAAAGAATTAGTTTGCATTTCATGTGATTTACATTTAATTGCATTTATTCTGCAGTGGGCTTATCTATCTATCTATCTATCTATCTATCTAAAATGTAAGTTAGCTTGTGTTGTCTAAGCTTTATGTGCAAACTGAGATAAAGATCAGGACTGGATTTGTCTAATTTTAACTTTTTTTTCATTACATTCTATAGAATGTATACTTGTAGATTTGGCAAGTTATGTTTTTAAAATACACTTTTTTTTTTCTTTTTTTTTTTTTTTTTTTTGGGTTTTGGGGTTTTTTTCTTTTTAANGCATTTATTCTGCAGTGGGCTTATCTATCTATCTATCTATCTATCTATCTAAAATGTAAGTTAGCTTGTGTTGTCTAAGCTTTATGTGCAAACTGAGATAAAGATCAGGACTGGATTTGTCTAATTTTAACTTTTTTTTCATTACATTCTATAGAATGTATACTTGTAGATTTGTCAAGTTATGTTTTTAAAATACACTTTTTTTTTGGTGAGGTTTGGTGTGTTTTTACAGTTAGAAAATATATGCAGTGCAAAAGTCACCTTCTTACTTCACAGATGTGACATTCAGGTGATCTATAGAAAGTATTTCTCTTATCTGGTTGTGTTATAAGATAAATGGGTGATACCGTAGTAAGATTCTCCTTTGGTAACAAAAATTTCTTATTCAAAAATGTCAGTGCAGTTGTTTCTTTGACAGTTCTGGAGGGGAAGAAAAAATCCAACCTTTTTTACCTGTGGCATTAAGGATGACATAATACATGTTCTTGAATATATTCAGCACACAGAAAAGCTGAGAGGAAGCTGTTAGCAATAATGGACTGCATTAAGTTTGTTGAAAATGACAGTTTGTGTAGATTTCCTCACAAAATTTTGTTAATTGGCTTGCAAATCATGGTACAATAGTTATTTCTTTTAGCTGCAGGATTGTGCTTACAGACTTGTTCAAACGAATTAGAGCAAGCTATTTTACTTTCTGTAAACTTCTGCAAGACATGCAAAAGATCAAAAACTATTACCTGGAATACTTCTGAATACACTGTATTTATCTCAACGTTTAGTTTATTTCTGAAACTAGAGAAATTTTCCCACAGTAAATGCAGAAACTAACAACAATTTTTCATTTCATTTAAATTAATCACTATTTTTCTTTATTCTGTAGTACTGAAATGTAAAATACACTGGTTTCCTATCCCATAAAAACCCTAATGTAGACCCAAAGTGGTAGAAGTCCACAGAGATACTGATTTTAGCATAACAAGACAATATAGAGAAATGTGGGTGTAGCGGTTTCACATTCGCTTGCTCGCCTGCTCACACCAGGCGAGAGTGTAGTGTAGTGGTTTTATGAGAATAAGGATTAAGAGAAATGCAAAACAGGCCTAAACTTCAAAGATAAAAATAGTTTATTAACAAAAGACAACAGAATCAAAATCAACCCCCAGGTGGTTTCTTCTTTCTCCCCCCAGCCCCCCACCCATGATGGTTCCTTTCTCCCACCTCATTTATCTTCCTTTACCACCATCCTTCTCACCAACAACACAGAGAAATAAACTTAGAAAATCCCTGGTCAATTTACCACTCTTGAAATAGGCTTTCATCAGTCCAATTGGAAGAAGAGTCTCTCTTGTCTCACTATGGAGATTTTTCCCACAAGAAACACAAGTCTCTCGTGGAGTTCATGTCACCGTGAGCTCCCGCCCAGAAAGGATATTNTACCTGGAATACTTCTGAATACACTGTATTTATCTCAACATTTAGTTTATTTCTGAAACTAGAGAAATTTTCCCACAGTAAATGCAGAAACTAACAACAATTTTTCATTTCATTTAAATTAATCACTATTTTTCTTTATTCTGTAGTACTGAAATGTAAAATACACTGGTTTCCTATCCCATAAAAACCCTAATGTAGACCCAAAGTGGTAGAAGTCCACAGAGATACTGATTTTAGCATAACAAGACAATATAGAGAAATGTGGGTCTGGTATGAGAGCTGCAGACTTGAAAGGTATGCCTATAAGCTGCAGGGTAGAGGTGGAATTATAGGAACTGAGACATAGGCTGACATCAGGAACTTCATGGTTATAAACAACTCCCCAGTAGTCTGTGAAAGAAATGCAGACTTGGAGCTGAGAAAACCAGTTTTAAGGGTACCAAACAGAACAAAATAGACGTATTTAAAAGACATAAAATGCATAACAAATAGAAAATTCACATGTGATGTGAACTTCCAAACTAAAAAAGAAGGTGCAAGGTGTAAGAATGTGCTGCCAAACATTTTAAGGCAACCCTAAGCACATTCCAAATCGAGGAATAAGAAGCCATCAGTATCTCCAGCAAAGGACTTGACAATGCTGCCAACTTGAGGAACCCTTCACCCACTCAGGCTGAAGCAGTGCTTCCAACCCCACACAGACCAGTGCCCTTGATTTTGCTAGCAGAGGACAGGGACGGTCAGGCTTTGTTCTGTTAAGATTATTAATTTAAGTGGCATTAAATAAAAGGGAAAACATTCAATGTGCATATGAAACTTTATTGTGATTGAAAATTAAAATAATTTTAATGAATAGTGATATTGTTAATTAATGTAGTTATGGTTTGACATTGGTCAAATGCCAGGCAGCCATGAGAGCCGCTCACTTACACTCCCCTGCTACAGCTGGGCAGAGGAGAGAAAAATTTATACGAAGAGTTCCTGAGTTGAGATAAGGACTGGGAGAAAACACTCCAAGGGCAAACAGGCTCAATTTAAAGGTACAAAATGAGTTTATTACTAGCAAAATCAGAGAAGGATAATGAGAAGTAAAATAAGCTCTTAAAAACATATTTTCTTCCCCCAAACCCTCCCTCCTTCTCACCAACAGTGCAGGACACAGGGTATGGGGGTTTTGATCAGTTTGTCACCTGAGATCTTCTGTTTCAGGGGAGAGGAGTCCTTCCCCTGTGAGACTNTCACCATGGTCTTCACCATGGCCTGCAGAGGAATCTCGGGTCCAGGGTCTGGAGCATCTCCTTCCCCTCCTTCTCCACTGACCTTGGTTTCTCCATGTTGTTTCCCTCACATGTTCTCACCTCCTCCTCTGCTCTGACTAGGAAAAAACTGTATCCCATTTTGTTTTGATTTTCTTCTTAAATATGTTATCACAGAGGCATCACCAACATCTCTCATTTGACCCATCAGGGGCTGGCTCTGCCAGACATGGTGGAAGCTTCCAGCAGCTTCTCACAGAAGCCTCCTCTGTGGCCCCCTGCTACCAAAAACCAGGCCGTGCAAAATCGACACAACTGTCTCTATATTCACTTTCTGCAATAACAAGACATGCAATACTACCACCACTAGTAGTAATTTTATTGGACTGCTAGGATTGCAAATGCACTAGCAATATGTTCTTGCCTTTATATATGAGTTATGTTTCTTTTTCACCCATAAGAAGATTCTGAATGTAGGGAAAACACACATACCTTTTCTTTGTCATCTTTGATCTTTTGTATCTGATGGTGAGTGCATTCCACATAGAAAAATCCTGGTGTAAGATTTAAAACCATTGTTCTCCCTAAAATGTTTCTCATTTATTTAATATTCTATGACTAATTGTACAGATGGATCATCAGCTGTACTGAACAATCTTCTTTGGTTCAGCAAAGACAACATCATAAATTATATTCTTGGCAGCTATCTCTCCTTTTAGTGAGACAAAATGTGGATGGACAGTTTAAATTGAGAGAGATAACAAGTCTCTCCTGAGAGCTTAGTTTATCTAATAAGAAAGAAAATCCAAATAAAGTGAGCCAGGTCCATCTACTGTTGACCTGGAAATGTACAAGACTCCCTTAAAGCAGTGGTTTCTGTTCCTTCAGACAAAATTATATATCAGAAGATCTTTTATGTGTGTATATTTTTGTCAGATAGAGAGGAACACCAAAGAACAAAGATACTCCCCTGGTGTCTTGATTAAGGCCTTTAATTGGCAATCCAGCTTGCTGGACTATAAAGTAAGCTATTGAATAGGGATGGACAAGGCGTAGATGCAAATATTTTCAGGTAAAATGGAGCTTTATATCCCATCAGTGTCATTAAAGCTGCTGTGCTAGTGTTGAATTATTTTAGAAACAGACACATACATCATTCATGCCCAATAAATTAGACATTTGCTCTAGATGCCTCTTCATTTCATTCCACATTAGTTACTCCCTCTTCTTTACAATTGATGAGTCTTAAGTAGGTCAGGTTTCTGAGAAAGCTGGCTGCAACACTCTGTACACTCTGATTTACTTAAATTAATAATCTGAACATAGCAAGCCCACTAAGGCACTCTTGCATGAAGCAGTGCAGGAAAAAAAATAAGGAAGTTGTTAGACTGGAGACAAGGGGATCAGAGATCAGGTCAAACAGAGTTTTGCAGGATCTGTGAATAAGAAGACTCTCCACTGCTTTCTGTCATGGCTTTTTTAAGTGTGAAGATGTGTTTTATAAAGCCTCTTCCCTTGGCATTTAATTTATGGTCTCTTCCACGTTTACAGGCACAGATATCTGTAGCCATGATTCTTCCTTCAATTTATGTTGAATTGTTTCTCTCCAATTTCATATTTACTGTTGTGTTAAATATAACTTTAAATACTTGTACTCTTCCTAAATAAATTTTAAATCATAGAGGTTTCTCAGTCTACAAAAACATCAGTCACAATTTAGAAGCAGTCAGATATCCTCTTCAAGAAATGTCTGGAGGTGGCCTGAGAACAGCTCTAATGACTGGTTAGTTTCAGTGATATTTTGGTAGACTTTGCAAACTTTCAGCTTCAGGTTTACTGATAACTTGTTAACTCCATCACTGGTCATTTTCCTAGATGCATGCCCATATAATCATGGTATGTGTCTTAAGTTTTTCCACCCTGAAAACCTTTTTCCAAGCTTTTCTGCAGTGGTGGAAAATTCTACAGAAATTCTCTCTTCAGTGATCTTGTTCCATTGCTTCATTGTGTGCACTGTTATAAACTGTCTTCATGATATCAGAACATCCTGCACTTTAACTCGCCATTTTATACTCATATAGGCATAGAAAAATTACACTTTTCTCTGTTGCTTTGAAGGAGGGTGCTAAAAGAACTACAGTTTCTTAAGACATCAATTCAAGAACTTATCAGACCTCTTCTAGGCTAAACAGTTCCAGTTTCTTAACATTTTCTCATATACAGCCATTCCTGTCAATGACAGTTGTTCCTGTTCACTCTAGACTCATTACGGTTGATGTACATATTTTCTCAAACCAGATAGATGAAAAGAAAAGAAAAGAAAAGAAAAGAAAAGAAAAGAAAAGAAAAGAAAAGAAAAGAAAAGAAAAGAAAAGAAAAGAAAAGAAAAGAACTACAGAACTGCTACGAAAGCTTGTGCTATATGTTCTGCAGAGGACAGAATCTTGTCCGTACTGAATTGTGCTATATTTTTTTCCATACAGTTTTTATAGTATGGTAAGATTTGAGTTTTGTCCTCATTCCCATTGCACAGCCAGTCCATAACCCCTGGCACAATGAACCCAAAACAGGAGGTTGAAATTTTCTTTGTGTTTGAAAATCCTTGGGTTTTTAGACTAATAGAGATCCAGAAAAGACCTTTAACATGCAGTGATTATGTATACATTAATTCTTTCATACATTTGTAGCAGCACAAATTTATCTGGAAGTTTGTGAGATTTCAAGGGCAGTCTTCTCTTTACATGGGGAAGAGTGGCTCAGGCAACTCCCTGCCATATTATTAATGAAATACGGTTTTATTATTGATTTCGATATTAGTAACCCAAATTTCTCCATTGGTTGGAAGGAAACTTTAGACTAACTTATTTTTTAACATGCTTTAAAATCAGCTTTCAGAGCTATGTAAAAATGAATTACTGTTGGTGCATATTAGGATGATTGATATGGTAATGTTAGCCTGATTAATCATTTTTAAGAGTTGCCATTTCCCAATGTTTAGCTATTTCCAACCCCCAAAAAAACTCAGACTAACAAAGCAAAAATCTCCCTCAATATGCTCCTAAGGCTCCGCCTTTTCTTCTGTACTGCATCCTCTTCTTCTCAACCCATTGATCCAGTGTGTCCAGATCCCTCATCCACTTAGTGCATCACTTTGCCACAGAAGGATGTCAGGCTAGTCAAGCAGGCCCTGCCTTTCCCAAACGCACGCCAGCTGGGTCTGGTCACCTGACTGTTCTGCATGTGTCTTTGTCCTTTGGTGGGACTCAACATGTTCTGCTCCGTCACCTTCTCTGGCACCCAGGTCAGGCTGACAGGCCTGCAGCTGCCTGGATCTTCCTTCCAGGCCTTCTTGTAGATGGCTGTCATGTTTGCTGACCACCAGGCAACTGGGACCTCCCCAGTCAGCCAGGAGTGCTGATAAATGAGGAAAATTGGCTTTGTAAGCTCTTCTGTCAGCTCCCTCAGTACCCTTGGGTGGATCCCATCCAGTCCTGCAGACCTGTGCATGTCTAAGTGGTGTAGCAGGTCAATGACCATTTGTCCTTGGATTTTGGGTCCTCATTCTGCTCCCTTTTCCTTTCTTCTGGCTCAGGAGACTGGATGCCCTGAGGACAACTGGTCTTGCTATGAAAGGCCAAGGCAATGAAGGCATTAAGTACATCAGCCTTTTGCTCATCCTTCATTACTACTTTTCCCCACACTTCCATTATAGGGTAAACATTCTCCTCAGCCTTTCTTTTGTTGCTAGTGTACTTATACAAACATTTTTTTCTTTTTGTGACAGTAAACAGATTAGGTTCTAACTGGGCTTTGGCCCTGATAGTTTTCTCCCTGCGTAGCTCACAAGATCTTGTAGTCCTCCTGACTGGCCTCTCTCTTCTTCCAAAAGTGATACATTCTCCTTCTTTCTCTGAGTTTCACTGAAACTTCTCTGTTCACACAGGCTGGTCTTCCCTGACAGCTCATCTTTCAGCAAGTGGGGACAGCCTTTTAGATTTCCTTCTTGAAGAATGTCCAGCTTTCCTGGACTCCTTTGTCCCTCTGGATTGCCTCTTGGAGGTTCATTCAAGAGATTTTTCCAAAAGAAGTTTTTATGACACGATTTTACTATTTCCTCTGTTTCTGTGTTAATGTAAAATTAAATTGAGTTACAATTGCCAGTACAGCCAAGCAATATAGACTGTATACACTGCTGTTCTTGTTAGGCAACTCTCTATCTGAATCACCTTCTGGGGATGCCATTCTTTCTACAAGCAAATATAACATGCTTCTGTATAGACTTGCAAAGGCTGTGAAATTATCAAGCAGTAATGTTCAAGAAGGCCTACATTTTGGCATATATTTTTTGAAGCTCTGTAGGCTTTTTTTTTTTTTTTTAATGTATGATCTAACCTTTAGCATAAACATGATGGATTTTGAGCTACAAAAACATTATAGAGTATTAATGTGAATTTTGTTTTTCTGTGTTTCATACAGATCAGTGCATCATACCAGTAGTCAAAATATCCCACAACAAACCTTGATGCTGTTTCCAGAGAAACACCAATACTCTATTCTAGATGAAAGGAAACTTCATGTTTGTTTATGAAAAATTTTTACTCTCAACAGAAAAAGGATAACTGAGAGGTTAAAAAGTTTAGCACATTTTCTTTTACATTACTAAGCTGCTACATTTAGTTAACCATCACAAAACAGCAAAATCTGTACCAAACTCAGAGTGCAGAACATTTGCAATTAGAGGCTTTTTTTTTTAAATTGAGGCAAGCCAAAAATAACTTCTTAAAGGGGATTAACAGAAGGAGTCTTAAGCGTGAAGAACAAATTTAGCTTTCCATCAGTGACCTAAAATAGTGTCTCATCATTTAAATAATTTCTCTAAAAAAGGATACAGAGAGACAAAGAAAGAGAGAGATCACATTGTTTGACTTTGCTTTCCTTGTGTCTCTAAGGACCCAGATCTAGTTTAGGTTACTAGAGAAATTAATTAGGCAATCTTAACATGGTCCCCAGCGGACAATAACTCTCCTGTACTATTTAGCAAATACTTAGTTCAAAGGAAGGCAAGTATCAATGATTTTGGAAGCTGAATCACTTTTCAAAATTCCCAGAAGACTCGACCTCAAAACTGGCCTGATTGCTTATTCTAAAAAGTAAACTTCTTTTCATCCTTTCACAATGTGACAATTTTGAATAATCAGAGTTGAAAATGATTTTTTTGTCATATTCTATTTGGAGTCAAAGCTCAGTAAATGTGTATTTCTGCCTTCTAGGGAGGCATGACCTTTTTCATTGAGGTCAAACAGGTGCATTTCAGAGTTTGTGTACAGTTCCTATACACTGTACCTGAACTGTGTAGGGACAAAAGTTGCATGTCTTTGCAAATACTGTGGGAAATATACTGGCAGAAATTTATAAGCTATTTTAGCCCAGGATATGCTGTAAAGCTCATGAAAGAAATGCAGTATTAACCTGGTGTCTGGATCAGAGAATTTTCAGCAGTGCATCTGAATTTATATGAACCAAATTCCTAACTTTGAGGTTAATCTATCATAAACTGTGATGCAAAATTACACTACAACTGCAGCAGGCTGGAGGGAACACGTCCCAGCCTGAGGGACAGAAAATATATGGATGAGGTCTGTTTTAAAAAACTGTTCTGTATTTATTACATTGTCAAAGAAGGAAGGACCCTGAAAATAATTCTGGGTTTTCAATTAATTTATCTTAAGTTTTCCCACATGTAGGCTGGCTGGGCAAAAACCCAATATAATGTAGTAACTAATTTTAACCGAACAACAATTACTCTACAGTAAGTTTGTTTTGAAAGAAATTTCCAAAAGAAACAACTTTTTTTCATGCTAAAATCTTCTTAATATTAAAAATTCTGTGTGGAAAAAGTATATATTTATGGAAGAAATCCAAATAATCTCCAATGTCTGTATTTTTTTTTTTAATGATAATACACAGGAAAAGATTTTACATTTTAATTTTCATCAGTGAAAAGTAGAATACAGAAAAAACTAGATTCTTACAGATTCATAATTTTGCAGAAGAACATTCAGAAAGTTTTTTCCTGGTACACAGATTTTGTGAGTATTGAAGGAAGGATAATAAGGAGGAGTATATAGTTAATTTTATGCATCACTTGTTACAACCATGAAGGGTTTCCCCTTGCATAGCCATCATAACATTAACATATATACAATGTTGCTAAAACAGCTAATGTGCTTACGAAGTGATCAGCACATGTTTAGATTTTTATGCTCTCTGGGTCCCATATTAATCACTGTTATGTTAAAACAATGCTCAAACAGAGCTTTTTATGAAAGCTGATAAATCTGCAGCAAGATCATTTAACATGAAAGAGATATTAATTTAGTTTCTATTATCCCCAAACTGCAACAATCCCTTCCGGTTATGCTTCTATGAATAGCTGTATGTCTATATCAAAGATAAGTTTCTTTCTTTCTTTTTTTCTTGCTTGCATCCTGGAGTTAACATGCAAAAATTACAGCAATCAATTACTATACTCTTACTTAACCTCTTACTGTCTCAAGTCTTGCTCTACGGGTCCTGTTTTATCACTGCTAGGGTGCCTATAATCACTGCATTACTGTGTGGCCTTGATCTGCTTCTGGGCTCAATCCTTTTTTAACTTAAATAAGAATTATACTGCATATAATGTTTGAAAGTTTGTGTCACATTGGCTATTATCTGTGTGACCTATTTGTAGCATATATGTGCTGTTGATAGTATTACTGAAGTCATAATTAGTTGTAAATTTTTGATTCATGACAGATGGTTGACTTTTCGGGTCCCTGTTAGCATGAATTGGAGGAACTCTGACAGTTTTTAGCAGTGTTAGTATCCTGGTTTTGCAAATAGGGAAGCTGAACACAAATAACATAATTGACTGTGCCCAGATTATATACCAAATTAATGATCAAGGCAGACCTGCCCTCTAGAATTTTAGTTCAGTGTTGGCCTTCAATGTCAACTATCATGTAATGACCAAACACACGTGGTTAATGTCTTCCTAGCCAGATGATCATCTTAGTAAACAATAATATCTAGAGGGGACAGAGTACTTATGACTAATTAATTAGTCACTTAGTGACAGGATGTCAAAAACAATTTTTTAAGAAAAAGTAACACAAAGACATGACTAATTATGTAAGTGGTATGACTGTGTGCATATGAGTGGACATTTAAATATATGCAGAAAATATATTTATTGAGAAAGGATGTTACTAGTAGTGTATTGTGACTGTTGCTATCTAGTAACAATTTCCTGTCTCTGTCATTTGAAGTTGAATTTTTGCAGTGCATTTTCTGGAAAAAAAAAAAANAAAGAGAAATAAATAGCAAATTTCAGGTTCTGCCCAAAGTAGAACAGAGAAATACTTGGCAATTTTCTAAATTACATAGTAATACAGAAGTATTACTATGGGAATGCTATCCCCAAACTAGTACTTCTGGTATAAGTGTGCATAATTCAGTTCAAAGTGAATTGAGATTACTGTGGGCTGAAATTCTCTAACTAGCATTTTCAAATGAACTTGAAAGTGTTAGGTATAAACACTTTAAGTGTGTAAGTTACCAAAATTTCCTCTTAATTTTGCAAGTGCCTACTTTTTCATCAGCGAGGTTCCTCCATACTCACCCATTGTGTCTGTCCTCAGAAGACTTGTCACTCTTCTTCATTCCTAGCTCTTGCTTGTATCTGTTCTTTATCTGGAAATAAGACAGTACTGTACCTAAAGGGTTCCAGTTTTCAGATCAGTTTGGAGAAACACTGAAGGATTTCTTAAAGTTTGGTGTTGGTGCAAAATAGCATTTTCATACAAAAGCAGGGACAAAGACAAGCAATGCATCAAGTTTTTTGGGGAGGAGGTTGCATTTTTACGTGGCATAGTGAGAGTTTTGAGTCTAGTTTAACTAGGTAGACTTTTGTTTTACCAAGTCTGTGGAAGAAGAGAAGTAGAAAATGAGGCAGGAAGCATTTTTTTTCAGCATATGGTTTCCTACAGAAAGAAAAATTTGGTTCTGGTTGCTTTTCCACAAAGTCATTATGCATTTATTCAACAACTCATTCACCTAAAATGCATAAAGAGTACTTGCAGTAAACTTTATATCTACCTTTGCATTTCTGTAGCATGTTTACTAAGTTATACAGTTGGATTTATCTACCAAGGGATAGGAACATAGGAAAACCTTAGTCTTCATCTTTTGCTTCTCCTTACAGGACTGAAGTCATTGGTGATCCCAGGACTTTTAGAGAAGACTCTTTTCTATGCTGGAAACAGCAGTGCTACTCATTTTTAAGAAATACATTGAATTAAGGTGTCTCACAAAATGGAGTGCTATGGCCTGGTCCAAATCCTCTCTCTGGAAAGAGAGGTTCCAGCTATGGTATGCAAACACTGTGACTGCATTTTAACAATATAAAGCATATTGCATTAGCAGCTGTTTAGAAGGCACTATGGGTCTTCCCTTAAAGTGTCACTGACTGATACTGAGGGTGAAAATCAGTGGAGGTGTGTAAACTTCGGTGTTAAAACTGAAGTTTAAACTTCTAATTTACAATATTTAGTTGTATTCTGACTCTCAACTAATTCCACGAGCTTGATCTGATTCCTTTTAAAACTATACTTCTGTTTCATTTTGCTGCTTACTAACCTGGCCCTGAGTATACCTTTATGTGAGATTGTAGGAGATGAGTATTACTCAGCTTCATATTTTGTGAAAAGTTGTGTTTTCTGGAAAAGATACCATGAAACAGTCATAATTTGCTTTTCACTGTCTGCAGTAGTTGGTTGTCTGCACTCTGGGAGATATATTCTCTCTTTCTAGATACAGTTCTCTCTTTCTAGATACAGTATGTTTATTGGAAACTCAGAAAGTTATGGAGGTGTCTCCAGATGGCATAGCTTCTCAGTTAATACTAAATAGGGTCCTTGGGTCTCATATAACAATTGATGACCAGTAGCAAAATTATTAAACCATCACAATATTATTGAGAGTTTTCAAAATCTCATCATATTAAATACTGCTGTAATTACAACCTGTGCCTTTCTCCTGCTCATTTCTGACAGCATGCTTAAAAAATTGTTACACAAAAGGTTACTGTCTGCCTTGTTTGCAAGGGTGTCCAGCTCAGTTATCATATATTAGTTGAGAAAATTATGCTAATCCCCACTGAAACATTTAAAATAAACTAAAAGAAAGGTGTCCCTGTATTATAAGAGAAGAGACTTGTAGTCCAATACTGTAGGAAGAAAAAATAAAAAAGTTGTCACATGCAACATTATTGATGTCTGAGCTTCTTTCAGAAGTATTAGGAAGGTCCTAGTGAAATAAAACAAAATGTGTTGTAGCCAAATCAAAGGTACCCAGATAGTGAGATAATAAGGTGTGTTAATGGAGAAGACATTTCAGGAAGTCCATTGCAGAATGCCACACTGGAGGTGCTATAAGCCTGAGTTTACCTAATAGGACAACAGAAGTGTCTTTTTGGCTCACTGTGCACAAAACATATCTATATAGTGGTAAGCAGGACCTATGGCAAGAACTTGTATTTAAGCCATGTAAAGTCTTTTTCAAAAGCTAAGAATGCATTGAGGAACATAACTTTAAAACATATGTGCAGTCAACACTGTTCAATGTAAGGGCTATTTTCTTATGCTGTATAAAATGTTTCAACTTTCAAAAAATTCTGAAAATATTTAGTGTATTTTCCCAAGTAGTTGGATAGGTGTATGGTGAGGCAGACTGCAGATGAAGTGATTTCTGCAATACTGTCCAAGTAAAACCTTTTTGATCTAGTGAAAGATGTCCTTCCTCATGACAAGCAGGGCTGGACAAGGTGATCTTTAAAGATCCCTTCTAAGCCAAACCTTGCTATGGTTCTATGACTGTTTCTATGATATTCCTTTGGTGTAAAACCCAGGTCATTATGAATAGCACTACGTTGTCTCATGTAGGCATATTCATGAAATTTCTTCCTCAGGGATTTATTTAAACAGGCCTTTCTCAATTTTAACTCTCATTAGTTTCATTTCAATTTATGGATTCCAAATGCTTCTCTAGCCTTGAGTAGTGTCAGCTTCAGCTGAAAAAAATAAAAAGAAATTAAAGACTTACAGATTTGCCCCTTAAGGAATTTAATATTTAATGACAAGCAGTTTGTTTTGATGTTGACTGGATGCTATATATGCCATGGAGTCAGGATGAAAATAAAACCTTTAAGCGCATCAAAGATAAAAAACAAAATTGATAAAATTATAAGCTTAATTTTTATGCATCTCGTAATGTTCAGCTTCAGTTAGCTGTTCCCCTGCTAGCTGCTGTGTGTCTGACACAGATATTTTTTTGTGGGTGTCATGTATTGTTGCTCTTTTCAGAACACGTGCTTAAGAGTAGCATAATATCGCTGTCTTTGATCCAGAGTTATCTGCTATGAAGACTCATAATGTTATTTGATGCCCAGGATATCACAGACCAGAAGGTCACCTTAGGAATGGTCAAAGTTTGGTCCTTAAATAACATGATAATAGATATGAATTCAGCCTCCAAACTGTACGTGAATTTTGCAGAATTTGGTGAAACAGTAAGATCAGGAAGCTGTCCTTTACAGAATGGCTGAAGATTTCTAAGAAGGAGCTACCATCATCTTCTTGTCCTTTTACTACATTTAAACTCTTTCTGGACTGTAAAGAAAAGGGTGGGGTTGGGTAGGACTAAGAACTGCATGGAGGAAATAAGTAATTAAGAACATGGCAGTAGAACTCAAATTCAGATGTTATGATTGTACTTTTAGCGCTCTCTGTTTCTGACAGGCATCATCTCCATTCACAGAGCATTCAACATAAGATCATTTTTATGCTATTATTCAAGGTACTGGGGAAATCACATTAGTTTTTCTGCTTCTTTTAAAGAGAAAGCGGAATTGAAAAAATAATGTATAAATTCAAAAATTTTAATCTTAAAAATTTTAATCTGCTCCATTTTCAAGATCTGATATTCATTTCACTTAAAGCAATGAATCATATAGGTTACAATCCTACTTTCTGATTTGCAACTGAAATAGGATTTTATCATAATTACACAGAGTGTATAGGTGACAAGTAATATAAAGGACAAAAGCTATGTAACCAGATAATGTAGTGAAAATTACATCCTTGATACTAGGCCATCTTATAAATGAAATTTTTACTATAAAAGTGAACAGAGATTTGCTTGACTAGCAAGAAACTATTCAGGGAATATTTAGAGCATTCAGCCAAAGGCCCAATCCTCCAGGACTGATTTAGAAAAGCACTTGTGAAGTGAGCAGTTCATTGACTGTAGGGAAGATGACCACATGTTTGCAAAGAAGTGGGTATGTGGCTGCATTAGGCACATAGTGCATAGAATGGAGTCTGCAAGATGTTGTTGAGAAATAGGTTGAGCAGTTTGGGATCAGGACCTTTGTCTCTACACTCCTAGTGCCAGATAGTTTAAATTCAATTCCTATCCTGCCTGTCAAATTATCATTTGAAAAATGTTCATGTATCACTGTTTTCTGATGTGACAGAAGCATAGCTTAACCATGAGAACAACAGTCTTTGAATTCTCTTTTACAATGGCTGCAGTTTTGCATAATAGAACACTTAAATTGGCTAGATTGCTGCATTGGTTTACCTGTTGTTAAAATATTATCCTTAATTTAGCTGGAATCTTGAAATCATATCTCCTTGTCCTTGTGGAAATGTGCATTGGTTTCTCCTATCTTTTCTCAGATAATTTTCTCTAGGTACATTTAAAGGCATGAAGCTTCTAGTGATTAAATAATGACATTGTTAAAATAATCCAGTCAAACAAACATTGAGGAGATATCTGCATTAGAGAAAGTTTTTCTGAAAAATGTTTCTTTTTTACAAAATTCTGGTGTGTGAACCATCACCTAATAGATAGATATACTCACTTTTTTTGTCAATAATAGGAATGCATGCCATGTGTTTAATCACTAGGGACATAATACATTACTTGTAGTCAGTTCTGTAGTGTAATTTTTTTGCAACCCCAACCTGTGCTTTATGAAGCTAGGCAAAACTGAGTATTTTGTATCAGTATTGCTGCAGCATGAGCTCCATTACATCTTTCTACAATAGTCAAGCAATGCTGTTCATAATATTTGATGCAAATTTTATGGGGAAGTGTCTCTCTTGTGCATGTGTGAAGAAAACTTAATGTGTTGTTCTTGAAGAAAGATGCAGTTAATAGTAATTTTAAGAAATGCATTTGTTTTCTTTTCACAGGAAGGGGCATGACTGTGTTTAATGGCTCAATTAGGCAGAAGTCATGGGTCAAGGTGGTTTTTGAAAAGGCAAACTGTATATTATTTCTTTTCTAGCCCATTTTACTTATTCAATTTCATGTAATCTATCAGCATCATATTATTTGTGCTTGTTGAACTTTGATTTTGGAGGCTGGGACCACAGTCAGTGACAAAATGGAAGTGCTCCTTGAGGAATGGAAGCATAGCATTTTCTTCTGCTTTTCAAGACAAAGCTTGGAGTGGAGTTTAATCAATCTGTAGTAGCTGATTAGCACCTTATTAATGAAATGCCCAAAAATGAGTAATAAAACACTTAGACTTAATGTTTAAATTAGAGCTCACCCTTCTACATTGCCCCAGGATTCATATTATTCCTGCAGATTAGTCTGGACTTTTGTCCTGACTGAGGAGAGCTAAGTTGTGCCTGCCTTTTTTTTTGTGTACTGCAGTGTTTTACCTAAGGATGAAAGGCCAATATTTAAGGCCATGATTTATCTTTTTCCAGAGAACACATTGTTTCTCTAAGCATTGTAGCTTACTTTATCTTATAGCTGAAATCTGAGTATTTCATGCAAGGTGTAAAGGTCACTTTGGGAAAATATATTATTTTAGTAAGGAATGCATAGAAGTCGTATAACATTTACATGGTTGAGATTTAAAATGTTATTTAATATAATTCAGGAGAATCCATGAGAAGAATATACTCTGTAGCCATGACAGAAAAAGCAGAAGTATCTTCTTTCAAGTAGTAATTCATTTGATGGATGGAAAATAATAAGCCATGTTTAATAAAACTTGTTTTCAAATAAGCAAATAGAAGCAGTCGTGTAATTTCATGACTTTTTCGTTTTAACATGTCTGTTATTCCACCAGTTTTCTAACTTTCCTTCACAACCTGGCCTTGGAATTCCGCATCGATTAACCAGCCTGTTTCTGAGGAGCTACATTCCAGACTGTGGTACAGGTATTACTTTGTAGAATTTTTTAAAAGACTATGGCTTTGCTCCAAACCTTTAGATACGATCCTAATATTATGATCCTGAGATTGATAGGCAAAATAAGACAAAATCTTTGTGAATTTGGAGAACTAAATCTCTATCAAAGGACACCACATCAGATTTAATGATATCCCAAAACAAGTGGCTCTTTGGGAAATCTGAGTTGACAAGTGACTCAGGATTATCACAGTGGTACTTGACCTCCTGACCCTCCCTACACTTCCAGAGATTTTAGAAAAGCTGTTCTTACATGTTATTGTACAATACAAACAAAGGAATGATCTTCTCATTCCCACTACCACCTCCTCCTTTATCAACTTCTCAAAAACATTTTTTTCTCTATTTGTATTAATGCACGTTTAGAGATATTTAATGAATTAACAACAGAGAGCAAGAAGTATTTGTAAGAATAAATTTTGAGGGGTTTTTTAACCCATTGAAATCTTCTTAGAAATCCTGCCCCTAATGTTCTGCAACAGATTTCTAATTACACAGAATAACATCACTATTTTATCACTTAGCTCATAAAATGAAAACCAAAGAGGACATTTAAGGTCAGCCTTCAGTCGGATAACCACACGTGTTCTCTGATTATGATGTTTGTTTACTTTAGAAGCATGCTCAGTTTCCAGGAATGTAAATGGAAAACCTGTGCATTGTTATTTTCAATAACTTTTATTTGCAATTCGCTCAGACAAACAACAAATACTTTTAATTTTCTGTAGGTATATTGAGATTTCATGCCCCTCAGATCCAGCTGCATTCTGTAGGTCCTTTCCCACCACCACCGCCACCTCCTGCTACATCAGAAAACCAGAAGCCTCTTCAAAACTGGACATACTGCAGTGGCTTTTGGAGAGGCTTAGCTTCCTTAGGTGTAGAAACCTTGCCAACATAAGACTAGATTCCTCTCTTCCCTGATGTTTGGCTTCTGTCCCCATTCTGAGCTTGTCTAAAAGCAAGAGCTGCAAAGGAATATGTACTTTCTCCATAGGGAGTGGCCCCCACCTGAGACCATTAAGGTCTCGTGATGTACATATGTGATGCAGAATAGCTTTCATCCATGTGAAAAAAACCAGCATTAGAGCATGTGTTAAAACATTAATACCTTGTATATTTAAAATATTTATAATGTTGGGTATTTCAAGTTTTCTTTTCCCCCAGGCTACTTTGCAGGTCAAACTTGCACTGAGGAGGGTGGTTAATAATGTTTAAGCCAAGTTAAGTATTCTAGAACTACACTACAATGAATATTTTAGCAAGTCTGCAAATAACAACTACTGAGATGCTTTATGCAGCACAACACCCTTCCCTCCCTTCCACCCGCAAAAGTGTGCCAGCCCATGAAGAAAGAAATATAGCTAAAATCTGTTTAGGAATTTCATATATGCATGGACTAAGATGGATTGTTGAAAACAAGGAATTTCCAGGGAGTCCTTCAGGTAAGAGAAAGTAACTGAAGATGCCTCAGGGTACAATTGCTTTTCTCAAAGCCACTACACTCACAGAAAATTTTTCTTCAAGGACCCATCTGAGACTCCCATAAATTCTATTATGTTGATAGGACTCATTTATCCTGACACTGGTATTCATCTGTGCTATGAAACTATGATAATCCAAGGTTTTTTAATGGTCAAGGGTAAGAAAAGACAGAAGATACTTCATTTGACAGTAGGAATTGCACTTTTTCCATTTTTTGAAACTTGTATATTTAATACGTGAACTTCTCTAGAGGTTAATTTTTGTTCAGCAATTTGTTCGAAAACCATATCAAATATGTTCAATTCTGCAATTATTAACCACAAGAAGAATCAGCTATTTATTGAGAAGGATTCTTTTCAACCCCATAAGATCACTCAAACAAGTTTGTAGGCGAGTATGGTCCTGGAAAAACTAACAGCCTGCTGAATTTTATTGATAGCCCATTTAACATCTCTGATTTATTATTAAATGTGGGGCTTTTTTTTTTTTTAATATATTAGAGATGAGTGAACTTGGCCATGTTGAGAATTTGCAATAAGGATTAAGCTACTATGTAGAATTTTACTGATAAGAATTTAGATGTACTTGGGTCAAATAAAAATAATTCTAGCTTGGTATTTAATATATCAATTACTCACTTTTGGAAAAAAATTCCATTCTTTTAAATGGCCAGACAACTTCGAAATAAAAGCCATTATTCTAAAATGATAGGCTAAGAAGGGAGGGGGTTTGAAATTACCTAGAATAGACAGCAAAGCAATACAGAAGACATAATGAAATCAAACATATTGAAATATTGAATTTTCGTCCAAGAATATTTGCAGTGTTTTATCTCATTCTTTACAAAATCTCCCTTCCTCAAAAACTCCCTCTTCAAGTTTTTGTCCTTGTAAAACTTTACCCAGTTCTAGTACCTCTTCCTCATACTGCTTTCAAAGAATTCAAAGCATGACCCTCAAATAAAATAAAAGTTCAGAATCACATTTCTCAAAGTAGTAGGGTCTTTATCAATGGTAAAACTCTGTTCAAGCAAGAATAGATGTTACTGAAACATGGAATTATATAACTGGCCCAGGCTGACTGTATGATGCTTTTATCCCCATTCGTCTGGTTAGTTCAGAAATAAGTTTTATACCTTTAAGGCTGGATCTGAGAGCAAACAGTGGAACATCTGAGGGAGATGTTTTCAAAACATAGAGATAACACCTTCAGCACTCACTTCTGCTGGACTCTGTGTGTTGTCTGCACAGGGCAGCAGAGCTTTCTCTTATGTTTTTCTTTCCTTTTTTTGCTTTTTGGTCAGTTTTTGTTTTTAATTAGCTGAAGCCAAAGGTTTTTTGGGACTGTTCTGATATTGTTCGATCTGGGAAACATCAGGACCATTGCCTGCGGGCGGGACCCAGCTTGGGGAGGGGGGGCACCCCCCAAAAGCTGCACTGCAGCCGAGACACTGGTTCCAACCCTTTTGGAGAGACTGAGAGACTGAGAGAAGAGCCAAAGACACACCCACTGAAAGGACTATTCTGAATTTGCCATCTCTCCAGAATGGCAAGAGGGTTTGTTGCGTAGATTTGTTCATTCTTTATGCTTGTAGGTGTTTTGTTTTGTTAAATAAATAATTTTTTCCACTTTTCTCCAAGGAAATCTATTTCCAGAACCAGTTTAGGGGGGGGAGGGGTGGGGGACCCCTTTCAGAGGTTTCCTCACAAATTTGTCCTAAACCAGAACATTTAAACACCACAACAACTAAATTGTTTAAGCAGAAATATAACTTTTGCCACTGTTTACTTTATTGAGAATCAATTCTGGATAGCTACTGGTTTATGTTGACTTGGGAAATTTGACTACTAGGCAAATAGTTCTTAGACTTCCTGCTTTGCTTCTGAGATACTCTTAAATCCTCTCATCTTTGCATCCCTGCAATTTTTATGACACATAGATTTTATGTTGGACTCCTGTAGAAAAAGCATTTCATAATAATAAGCACATCTTTCAGATTAAATGAGTCCACTTAGTTTTTCCTGTTGTTTTTAAATAGCCCCAAGGACTATCTAGGACTGTGCTTGTACAAAGAATAGTCCTATCAGAACAGTGGAAGCAGTGTGAAAAAACAAGGATGTCTTCTGTTTACCTCTGAATCATATTGGGCCACTTTAAAACATGTTTTGCTATTTTGCATTTGCAAATGTATGCAATCTATGACAGTAACCTCCACACCTTTTTGATCGTACACCCATCCCTTTGAGTAGCTCCACAAGATGTATTGTTTTTTTAAATCACAGAATTTTTAGGGTCAGAAGGGACCTCTGTAGATTTTCTAGTCCATCTCCCTGCCAAGGCAGGGTCATGTAGAGCAGGTTACACAGGAATGCATCAAGGTGGGTTTTAAATGTCTCTGAGAGGGAGGCTCCACAATGTCCCTGGGCAGCCTGTGCCAGTGCTCTACCAGCCTCAATGTAAAGAAGTTCTTTCTCATGTTGAGGTGAAACTTTTTGTGTTTAAGTTTATGGCCATTACTCCTTGTCCTATCACTAGGTAACACTGAAAAGAATCTGGCATCATCCTTTTGGCACCCACTTTGAGATATTTATATGCATTATTGAGATCCTCTCTCAGTCTTCTCTTCTCTAGACTAAACAGGGTCAGCTCCCACAGTCTCTCTTCACAAGAGAGATGCTCCAGACACCTCATCTTGTGGCCCTCTGCTGGACCCTCTCCAGTAGCTCCTTCTCTTTCTTGTACAGAGAAGCCCAGAACTGGACAAAACATGTGGGATGTTGTCTCACTAGGGCTGAGTAGAGGGGAAAGATCACCACCCTTCACCTGATGGGCACAGTCTTCCTGATGTACCGCAGGATACCATGGGCCCTCCTGGCCACAAGGGCACTGCTGGCTCATGGTCAGCTTCTCAACAGAGCTGCTTTCCAGCAGGTCATCCTCCAACTTGTACTGGTAATTGGGGTTATTTCCCCACAGGTGCAGGACCCTACACTTGCCCTTGTTAGAGAAACCTCTTTAGGTTTCTCTCCACCCAGATTTCCAGCCTATCAAGATCCCACTGAATGGCAGCACAGCCTTCAGATGTATCAGCCAGAGAAACTCTCACCAGTTCCTTATCATAAGCAATTTCCTGAGGGTACACTGTACACTCTGTGCCTTTATCCGGTTCATTGATAAAAAAGTTGAGTAAGACTGGATCCAGTATGGATCCCTGTGGAACACCAATGACTACTGGCCTCCAACTGGATTTTACTCCACTGATCAGAACCCTCTGAACTCTGCTATTCAGGCAGTTCTTGATCCACCTCACTGTCCATTCATCTAACCCACATTTCCTGAGTTTGTCTACAAGGATGTTATAGGAGACAGGGTCCAAAGCCTTGCTGAAGTTGAGGTTAACAACATCCACCACTCTCCACTCATCAAACCATCATCCCATGTCTTCACAGAAGGTTATCAGATTGGTCAAGCATGATTTCCTCTTGCTGAATCCATGCTGACTACTCCTGATGGTCTGCTTTTCTTCTTCATGCTTGTTGACGACCTCCAGAGCGACCTGTTCCATCACCTTTCCAGGGATGGAGGTGATGCTGACTGGCTAGTAGTTTCCCATGTTCCCCTTCTTGCCCTTTTTGAAGATGAGAGCACCACTGGCCTTCCTTCAATCATCTGACAACTTTTCCATTCTCCATGATTTTTCAAAGATGATGAAGAGTGGCAGATACACATTTGCCAGTTGCCTCAGCACCCATGGGTGCAACCCATCAGGGCTCATGGATTTATGGGTGTTTAAACAGCCTAGCCAATTGCTAATCCAGCTCTCTGATCAAGTGGAAGCCTTCCTCTCTCTGGCCTTCCCTATGTCCAAGGTCTGAGACTCCTGAGGGCCAACCTCAGCAGTAAAGACTGACCCCAAAGAGGGCATTAATTGATTCTACTTTTTCTGTGTCTTCCATTACAAGGACACCCACCTGATTCAGCAGCAGCTCCACATTTTTCCTATTCTTCCTTTTGATGCTGAACTACTTGGAGAAGCCCTATTTGTCCTTGATGTCCTTTGCCAGGCTCAATTACAAGTGAGCCTTAGCCTTTCTCATTGCATCCCTGCATACCCAGATGATGTTCCTTTAGTCCTCCCACATGGCCTGTCCCTTTTTGCATATCCCATAAAGTTCTTTTCTTGCATTTGAGATTTACTAGGAGCTTCCTCCATCCATGAAGTTTTCCTGTCCTCTCAAAACATCATGAACTCTATGCCTCAGTTGGCAGCATATTTCTTGTGACTGTCTATCAGGCCAGCAGACAGGTCCCTCTGTGGCCTGTAACAGAGTCAACCATTATGATAATTCAGTGGTTCTTTTACAGGAACCACCATGTACTGCTAGTGCAGGTTCTCCTTTTTGGTCTTGCTCATAGACATATAAAGCTTTTAAAGCATCATATCTGTTTTGGTCTGGATGGTGGAGGGTGGAGGTTGAATTGGAGCTCTGCTTTTTGGGTCATCAGGGTCCAAGGTGCCTGACACTCAGTGGTATCCGTTGTAGATACATGGTTCTGAAGCCACATGTCCATCTCTGTTTCAGCCCCTCTAACACTGCACAGCCTATTAAATGTCTCCAGTAATTTGGCTGTGTATCTGCTGCAGCAGGCCATCAGTCTGTGTACGCTGTGCAGGTACTGCCTTTTCTCCAGGAGAAGTAACTGGGCATCTATTGCAAGCTGCCACCTGTATGGACATCTCCTTCCTTACCAGTTCTGTTCAGCATCAGACTTCTCAGGGGCTGCCCCAGAAGACACAATTGTTTTGGCTCTAAGTCCACCGTTATTGCAGAGACCTAGAGCACTAAGCACTTACCTGAAGTGTGGACCTACCTGCAGACTACAGCATCCTCCCTGCATGCCCTGCCTGGGCAAAGTGCCATGTCATGTGCTTCTAACATGTCACATGCTGTTTGCCCATCCTGTTCACCGGGGTGTTAGAGTTAAAGGTTTATGGCCTCCTG
>VZTR01026425.1:75152-87856 GCA_013400775.1 Chaetops frenatus
GAGGATTGACAAGGAAGATTTGCAATAAAAGGTTTGTAAGTTAACAAGGTCAGTCATAAGTAGCTATATGCTGTGTTAGCATGCTTGTGTTACACTCTACTAACCCTGAGCTTCAGAGGATGTCAAAGAACAGCACCAAGAAAAGCAGTGGAAGTGGGAGTAGGAATGGTGCCAGGAGCCACTGAATTTTGGACTGCAGAAGCTGTAGGAGACCTGCAGAAGCACCTAGCACTCTCCATGGTAACTGAAGGGTTTAGGCAGATGGGATAGCATGCAACAATCTGTTTTACTGTAGGTATGTGAAGTATTACCCATGGAGAAGTGGGGAGAATGTGTCATGTGTATTTGGTTAGAAAAGCAGTGAGGAGATACATGCAAATGTCTGTAGGATGCAAAAGGAGTCAGGCCCACTACCTTGTTCTCAGTATATTGTATATTCCAAAATACAGTCACCACTGTATTTTGGAAGAAGGAGAGTTTAAATGTATAAACACATGTTGTGTCATACCACGTGGCCTCAGGCTAAAGAGCCCCTATTTCTGTTATTCAGGGGTACTGAATGTGATTTAAGAGAATAAATCAAGAATGATAATATAACTTTGGTGAAGCAAGGAAGCCAGTGTTGCTTGCAGAAAGGGCACAACAATGTGAAAACTATGCATAGAAAGAAGGAACATGCTACATGAAAGGAAAATGAAGACTGAGACAGGATGAACAAAAGAATGAAGGGTGTGAGGAAGAAGAGAGAAAGAAATAAAGAGACAGAGGAACAAAAGGCAAGTGCATATTTCCAGGTTAATCAGCTTTAGTTTATTTATTCATATGCATTTATTATCCTGTATTTTCTTGGTACCTGGCCTACATTCTTATTTAGAGAGAAAGAAATGACAGAATAATGGGCAGCAGGGATTTACACATTACTTCATCCATTACTGGGCATGTTACTGTTTTTTCAGAGGTTTATGCATTTTTTAAAACACCAAGCCCCAGCAGCATGAAATTCAGTATTTAAATTTTAAACAGAAGGTTTGAGTGAATTTAGGCCTGCAATCTTGTCACTTTCTTCTTCCTCTCTGTATACAAGTTCAGCATGCCATGACTGGATCAGGAACTGCACAGGATATTTTCAGAAAAGCATCAAGGGAGAGTGAAGCTATTAAAGGATATTTTCATGCTTTTGAAGAATATTTTCATGCTTTTCTGAACCTGCTTGCAGTACTATCTATCAGTGATCATTGTGCTGTCATTATGGTTAAAAAGCTTGACTCTAATTCTGTCATAGACACTTTATTCAGGAAAATGGATTTCTATTCCAGATCATTGTCAAGCTGTTGAAGAAAGTTTTAAATTAAGTTTCCTGGGGGAGTGGAACCTCAACTCATCCCATTTAAATTGGTTTAATTCAGGAGCCAACAAAAGATTCCCTGAGCCTGAAGAGGAATCACAGGCTACCAGGACAGGACCTGAAGATCAGCACAAAGTAATCCCAGCCATTCCAGTCAAAAGGTCAGTTTCCCCAAAGGCTTGACTTAAATGCCTCTATGCAACTGCACACATATATCACACTTTTTAAGAGGTTTTTGAACATGTAGGGATTCAGTCAGGCAGTGATCTCAATGAAACAAAATAGGAAGTTCATCTTAGAATTAAAATTCTTGTAAATAAAAGAAGTATTCTTTCACTAGCTACTAGTCTCCTTGCCCACACAGCAAGACTCTACCTCTGTGCCTTAGGTGAAGAGAGATGTCATAGTCTATAAAAATGTTCTGCAAGTCAGTGTATGGAAAAAGGTACTTTGAATTTCCTGTTTTAAGCTCTATCATTGCAAGTAAATTAATATAGATACTTCTTTCTTCTTGTTGTCCTTTTTCTATAAAGCAGTTCTGAGATCCTTTACTAAAACTGAGTCTGTAATTTTCATTGTACTGTTTCCAGGATGTAAAATCTAGCAGAAATATGATGCTACTAGAAATAGTACTGTGGACTTCTTACATCTTACTTCTCACTATCCAACTACAGTGGGAAGATGAGAATTAGTTGAAAAAGCTTTACCAAGCCTGTCAGATGGAAACATCTCCCACTCTACAAACTCTAACAGAGACAGTTTTATTTCTCATTGAACTTGTTGAAATGTGGTTTAACAGGTGTTTACAGAAGAGAGTTCTGAATAAAGGGCTAAAGCAAGTATAATAAAGAATTTGAATTATTGCTGAGTATACATTAGATCTATCCTTTCAGAGTTATTTACAGCAAAAAAAAAAATTTAACTGAAATGTATTGATCTCATGATAAAACTAGAGTTAAAAATTTTATGCATAGATTTGCCAACTAGCATGTTTGTGGATCAGTACAGATGGTTTTGAGCATATGTAGGGAGTTTTTAAAATAGAAAAGCAAAAACTATCTAAAATTAGTGTTCATTAATGTTTTCTACAAAAGATTTGGGTTTTGAAATTTCTTCCGACTTCTCCAAATTGACAGAATGGGCACAGACCTCCAAACATGTGAAAGTACAATTCTTCTAATGGCTATAACAAGGTTTTTTGTTCTGCTTCTCTGATTATCAGTCATTTAATAAATATTTCAAATGCACCATTGTAAAAGATGCATGGAAATGATGATGCTATACACTCTTGCAGATCTCATTCCCTTAAACCTGGTCCCAGTGGCTCCAGTTCAACTCTCTGGGTGACAGATGTCTTGGAGAAGAAGATGGAAACTCCAAGGTACTAATCTTATTCCAGGAGTAGGTTGCCGAGTCAATCACCCAGAAAACAAATTCTCCCTTACTCCATCATCTGGCAAACTCTAAATTCTCTGGGTCCTTCTCTGGGGAAGAGCATCATTCTTTAATTTACTACCATCCCCCTAAAGAGCTCATCCAGAATTAATGGATATTGATTGAGATTTCTTAGAGTATGTGACAAGCTGTAGTGGTATTTTTCAAGAAGTTATTGAGATAACTTGGTGTTTTCTAAGAATAATGTTTACTTCTTAGAGGTATATAGCATGTGAGAATGGGTGTTCTGAAGATAGATTGATTTATGGGAACTGGAATTTCTTTTACTTGTGTGCATCCACAGCCCAGCCTCCAAGCCATCTGTACTAGTGTATCATTAGTAAATGCATTGATACTGACAGCAAAATAGCCTTCTGCTGACAGCTGGCTTCACAAAGCTGTAGAACACGGAAACAACTAGAAAACCTGATCTTGTAGTTAAGCACCTGCCCATGAGTTCAGAAGTGCTGTTGAAGCAGTGTTTTGTGGTCACAGTTAAGTATTTATGATGCAGAAAATATTCTGTGCTGTGCAATTCTGTTAAACTGAACTGCTACAGGGAATAAATAAAAAATTTAATTAATATAATAATATCAACATATCACTTCCAGAAATAATTTTTTTCCTCACTGTAGTGATACTTTAGGCATTTGAGACAATATTTTTCAAAACACCACACTACAATTTCTCAATGTGGTATAGAAACAGGCTCAGTTTTAATTATGGAATGGAAAAAATTAAATTATAATTGTGAAATATTTTCAGGTGAACTACTGATCTAGATTAAGGAGGAGTTTAATTACAGTATTTTCATGCAAGATATTCCTACAGATGCAATAGCCAAAGTAAGTGACTTCTAAATAATAAAATTAATATTCTTGATAACGTTTTCATTTGGAAAAGCATTTTTAAAATATGTAAGCAACATTAAATGGTATTTTTACTCATAAACCTAAAACACTGGCTTAGTGTTTTTTACCAGCAGATGTTATTTTTTTTTTATGAACCTGTTAAGAAAAGCACTCAGATATTGTAAATTATTGCTTAAAGTGCCATTTTTTAGAGCTAAAACTGTAAAGGGAATCCTACACTGAGTGGCAATGCCTAGGCATCCAATGGTGGGACAGTACACCATGCAAACATTGTCCATGGAAAGGTTATCTCATTTTGGTCATTCAAGACCTTACAGGATTTTCTTAAAACAGTGCTACTAGGCATTTTAAATAAAAAGAGATGTTCACATGAGAAATTCTGACTGCAGTTTTGGATAAATACAAGGATGTGCAGGCGGCAGATGAGATGATGCCACGGGGGACCTGCCTGCAGCCTCTCTGCTGTGGTGAGCCTCAATCTGCAATGATTTGGATGAGGTGATTCCACGGCCGTGGGACACACAAAGCACATCACTGTGCAGGCCTCAGCCTGTCCATGTGAACTGCAAAGTGGGTCACTAGCTCTTTCATGTACAGCAGTTTTCTGGTCAGGACTCCTTCAGCTAACAACACTATCTCTAGAATCCAAGACAATATTGTTGATAGTCTCTATTAAAATTAAACCAGTCCGAATTTGCAAAATTGATGGTAGGTGTGTATCATGGTACTATATAATTTTTTTTTTAAGATACAAGTACAAAAACAGATCCTAAGAGTGCCTTTGGGTAATTCAAGGCTGCTGTAAATAAACAGCATTTGTCTGATATAAATGGAGCTGCAATGATGGCCACCAGTGAAAGGTCTAGCCATGTGACTCAGGCTCCTTTACCTGCACCCCCCCCACCCCAAAGAAAAATTAATGAAAATCCAAGCAATAGGACTCATTTGGAATTAGTATTATCTATGTTTTTACCAAAGCTTAAATTTTAAAATAGGACTGAGAAGTTGAATATGAACTGTCAGAATGTATTATAATCTGTTATTGCTAGTTCAACTCCTTTTTTGGTAAACTCCAAACCAGGGAGGGAAGGAAGTAGAGAGAGGATACAAGAATTGGATGCAAAGATCTACACAGAAGAGAAAGGTTCATATGGAAGAGAAAAAATTTTCTTCTTGGACATAAGTACTCTTGCTTCTGGTAGCTTTTTGCTTCTCTGATGTTTTGCCTTTCTGGGAAGGAAGACATTTTCTCTTTGCTTAGGCTTGACACAAAGAACTTTTCTGTGTTCGGAAAGAGGTGAGGTTTTTGAAAGGTTATAAACTGTCTCCTCTTATAAGGTCCAGGAAGCTGAAGCAGACAATCAGCCTGGCTGCTGACAGAGAGAGGAAATGATCAGATGGATGTTCACTTTCTTTTCTGTGACCTCCTCTGTCACACTTCTCCTAGGCAGGCTGTGGCAAAGCTATGTGCTGAACACAATCCTTAGGGTTTCCCTATGGCAGCACTTGCTACAGCCTTCCAAGAAGGTTGCAGAAAGCGCCTTAAGTGGCAGTGCAGAAATTTAAAACATTTTGGGAAAAGATTCACCTCTTTAGGAGTTTTGTTTATCTTAGTCTTCAAAAACTAGTCCAGTACTTTTAAGTGTAAAGCAGTGATTGAGAGCAGATTTTGCCACATACTGAAAAACTATGTATGGGACAAGAAACTATGTTCACATCCTAAGCAGGCTTGTCTGACCTTAGGTTTTCAGTAGTGAACTGACATATTATGCCAGAAAATTTGAGGATTTCCTGCTGCTATAATTTTCTCCAGGAGAGAAATTGACTTTTTCCTGGCAGTTTCTAGTAAAACAGTACTGTCTCTTCTCAGATATCCTTTTTCCTAGTGGCCCCTGTGGGGAAATTAAATTTACTTGCTCCCTAGTAAAACTAAATTATTCACTGTAGCAATAGAAAGTACTTTTGAAATGCAAATCTCAAGATTTGATCCTCACTGATGAGAGGAATATTAGGTAGACAAACTCATTAATTAATTTCACACTGATGAACAGACACAAGTTGACATGTGGAAAAGACAGGTGGTTCGGTGCAAAGTATTATGAACAGCAGGTTTTCTTGGTTCAAGAAGGTAAAAAAGTAGTGCAATTTATCCCTCCAGAATATGCCATCTTAATTATGTGGTGCACATCCTGACCCAAGACTCCAGAAAACACACTTCCTCTAGAAATCAGCATCTTTTTAGTTACACAAAATACACTTAGGTCATTGCTCATGGATGTGGTTAAGAGCAAACCTCTGCATAGATTTCACACAAAGATAATAAAAGGTAATGATACTTCCATTTGACTTTTGTGGTCAGTATTTCCATAAGTGAAATGCACCCTTTACTGTTACCTTGTGAATACAAAAATATATAGCGAATTTCAGGAATACTTACTTGAACAGTTCCAGTAATTAATTTGCTCCATGACTCAGGCAGATGAAAAAAGTTATATCGTTTTTCTTTACAGAAGCACTACTTATACTGTCACAACTATCGAGATTTTTCCTCCTATTTTTACCAGAGAAACTATAACAACATGACTACAGCTGCACAATAGCAACAAGACTGCTTGAAGAGTCAGACATGTATTTCCCAGATGTCCAGGCTCAGCTAGAGCTTCCAGGCCTCTGTACCCAGCCACTGGCTGCCCTGCGTGTACTCCACAAGAGAGTACTCCACTCCTGCACAAGAGAACTCTCAACAACCTACGTGACTGATGAAATAAGATGGAGAACATGTAAGGCTTGCAGCAACTCTGCTAGTAATGATGTAAATCACAACAGAGACTTTGATGTCTCTTTTTGTATTTATTTTGTTCAGATGAAGAGAATAATTGAGGAAAATATATTCAACACTGCAGAAAACATGTTAAGAAGAGTTCGCCCACCCCCTACACACACAAAAAACGCAAAGAAAACACACAAAATTTAGATTTTGACAAGCAGCACACAAAGGTGTCCTTTTGCACAAGGAGCAGGATTCCCCATGCTCCAGCGTGACAGATATTCATGGTAAAACACAAAGTAAACCACAAACTTTTTTGCTGCCTTTAACTCTCAGTAACAGCCTTAATACTAGCTGCTGGGTGCTGCCCTCAATTCCCTCATTTTGGTATTTTTCATATTAATTCACTAATTACCCTCTGTGGGAATAACATTGCTGCTTGATTCACAAGCTGATGCAGTCTGTGAAAACATTGCAATGGCTGGTGAGTGCCTTGGAAATTAGATTTCTTACAGTAATACAAATATCTGAGTTTGTGTGTGAAGCCATACAGCTAAGAATTTTAAAACTAATAGCTGCTTTTTTAACACTTTCTCACCTGCCTTCATGAAGTTAAATATGTCGGGATGAGAGGTAAAAATACATGTCATTTCATGTTTCCTTCCTCAGCTGTAAAATATTTTTGGGTACCTGGGAAGATGCCTGACTACTTTATGGTCTCAGCAAGTAAGAGCACTCTATGAACAGAGAAGTAATTGTGCCAACTGAGACAATGTGAATATGTGTGGTTGAAAGGAGTTTCAGGAGACAGCGAAAAACTTCCCACACATCTACAGAGTTGGGCATCCCTCTTTCTGGTTGAAGCAGCGAATAAAGTGAAAGACAAGGACTGGGAGAAAATGGAATGCTTTCTGTGTACTCAGAGTTTACACTGATCAATTGAAAAAGGCCAGGGCATGATCTGCCTCACAGTTACATAAGCAACAATGTTGCTTAAGTGCTATTGCTCTGCCTGGAATGATTTGATCTATGCCATCTAGCACACTCTCCCTTCAGCAACAACTGAAGCAACATTTCAAGGATGCTGTTGGTTCAAAAACTGTGGTGCTAATATAACACATGAGTGAAGTTTCCCTTTTCAAGGAAAGGCAAGAAAAAGTTTATTTCCCACATGGAAGAGCAAGATGCAAGATGACCTAGTTGACTGAGGAAGGTCTAACCATGCCATCAGCTCATGGGGAATGCTGGGGACCAGGAAGAGCAACCCTAATTACCGAAAATCAAGAGTGAGTTCTATTGTAGTTTATATATTCAAAAGTCAATGCCTGCTCCAACACACATGGCCCTGAGATTTCTGGTCAAAAATCAAGTAGATAAAGAAATCTAATACAATAATTGTTGTATTGCACTAAATAGTTACTTTACCCCCATTGATTGTGGTCCCTCTCTCCCCTCCCCTCCCCTAGGTCAGCCCCCATGGGTGATAGTTCCCTCCCCCTTCTCCTAGGGCTTAAAACCTTCCCCAGGTGGGCCAGCCACTCTCTTTTTCTCCTCCTCTTTCTCCTGCTCCTTGTCTCCCGGTTCTGCAATAAAAGTGTGGGACCATGCCATGAGGAGAGAAAGGGCGTCTCTGTCTTTTACCTTGGTCCATTGAAAAGGTAACCCCCACCGGGGTTGAGAGCCAGCCAGGGCTGAACCACAGGAACGAGGGAACCTTTTCAAATATTATTGAACCTTTTTGCATTTTTTGAAGTTAGTATTTGGAATTATTCATGGAAATCTTTATTAGCTGTTATAATTAGTTTGGAAAATTGGACAGCTTGAAATAGACCCATGTGTTACATCCAGTTGCCAGAGGGAGACTGAAATTGCTTTGGTATTTCTTCTGTTATAGCTGAGAACGTTTTGGCAGGCATTTGGGAAGGGTGTACTTTCCACAGGTTTTTGGTTCAGAAGTTCCCATTACAGCCATCTAATCTGAGTCCCTGCAGCCTCACAGCCTAAAATACATATGTGACATACATTGCTTTTGTCAGGACCTGAGTGCACCAGTGCCTGGCCCTGACCAGCCTCACCTGGGGCCTCTCCCCACATGCACCCATGGGCCAAAGAGCCCCTTTCAGTATTTCTCAGCCTGGGGCTCTAGTCCCTGCCCCAATGAGAGTGCAGAAGTGCTGGTCTCAGCTGTGCCCTATCAGAAACTTGCATAGCCATCCAGACTTTTGGTCATCCTTGGCTGCCACCCTTGGGGCTTCCTTCACCCTGGGGACTGTGGGATGGAGCCCTGCAAGGTGAGCCCTGTGTCTTGTTATATTTTCATGCTTTTTATGTAGGTTCCCATCCCTTAAAAAGCAGCCAGCCATTATCATGATAATTTTCTGTTGTATGCTTATAAATCACAATATAGATTGAGTTTTCCTTGCAGTTATTGCAGCATAAATCAGGAGTGATATAAAGAAAATTATGTAATCTTTACCTCTATAAAATGACTATGTGCTCTGCGTGGAGTCCCAAATGTCCAATTTTTTATTGCTTGTGTAACTTTCTTGTCTAGTTACCACAGAACCTATTTCTCCCTAGATACAAACACCTGAATGAGAGAATATGTGCTAAATTTTATTAAGTAACCATTAAAAGCTTTGAGTTCATTCATGCTGCATGGTGCAGAGAAATAGAAAAGAAGGAGAAGTGAAAGTTTAGCATAAAATTCAAAATTTGAGTAGAATTTTGAATCTTGCCTACAGGAGGTAAGAGCTGGTTGAGGAGTTCTGCGGCCAAGTTGAGAAGCTGTGAGAGGAAGTGAGCAGACCACTCAGGTTTAGGGAAGATGGGAGAGAACTTGACAAGATGATCAGCAAAATCCTGCAAACACAAGCCCAAGTCCCATCAGGGACACTTCTATTCCAGCAACTCATTTTCAAAATTCATCTTTAGAGGTCCCTTCTAACCCAAACTGTTTTATGATTCTGTGATCATGAGGAAAATACAGCAACTGCCTTTACCAAAGTAAACATGATGGTATCTGCCTACCATTTTAGCACTTTATTTCATGGGGAAGGATAGACTAGATATTAGGAAAAATTTCTTCATGGAATGGGTTGTAAAGAATTGTAACACACTGACCAGGGGGAGTGGTAGACTAACAGTCCCTGGAAGTGCTCAAAAAACATGTGGATGTGACATCTGAGCACATGGTTTAGAGATGAACATGGTGGTAGCGATACCTTGAAGGCAGATGATCTTAAAGGCCTTTTCTAAACTTTACAGTTCTATGATTCTATGGTGCTTAATTTGATACTAACTGCCTGCTGCTCCTAAACTTTAAAGGTTTGTTGTATTGAGTACAGGTAAGCTGCTTTGTGTGCTAGAAAAGCTAATTATACCTCTTGTAAATCCCAAATCCCACTAAAGATATTAGATAGATTTATTACTGATCAAATGGATAATATTTAGCTGTACTTCATAGCAACTGTTCCAAACCTTACCATTATACGGGTAATTGATTTCTATATCAACAAGAATATTTTCTGTATGCTATTCTTATTTGCATTGAGATGAGTAATAATGCTAAAACTCTAAGTTGTCTGATTAAAAATATGAAAGTATGTACCTGTTCCTTTCAATATAGTAGAATAAACAAGTTCTTTCTTCACCTTTGAAAATGTCTCTTCAGCTGTTTCCTCTTCCACTGTACTTGCTGTAATGAATGTGCCATTAAAATCAATAGGCCATTAGAACAATTCTACAGACAGATGAATTGGTCTGTTCCAAATAAATACATATGAGAATTTGCTTGTTTTTCTTTTAAGCTGATTGCCATTTTTTATAAAAGGTTAGAAAACTCTTCTTCAGTTATTGATGGAAGTTTTCTGTGGGAAAAGCAACTAGATTATTTGATGTTTTTCAGCTCCCAGGAGCTCTTTGCCTTCTGGTCAGCTTCATACCTTCTATCTGTTGGAATGCCAGATACTAGCAAGCGGTCACTGCTTCTAATCCCTGTTCTCAGGATAGTTTGCAATTCATGGGGTAGTTGTCTTCAAAAAAAAAAGGGCCGGGTTACACTTAGATGTTTTAGTTCTGCTGGAAATAAACACCCTGTCATCATTCCATGTCAAATAATATACAGATTCTCAAGTGGCCTTAATTAGATTTGATGTTTTTAATTCAGAATTGCATGTTTGAGGGTGGGATTTGTATGACTGCTCCTTCAGTATATGGCAGTCATGAGCCACCAGAAGCTACCTGTCTCCTGAAAAAGATGAGGTGCAGATCAATAATGTTAACTGTGGGGTACTGTGGAGGCCCTTGAGCCTAAGAAGAGAACTCCCAGGGCAATGACCCGAAAGAATCTATCATAGCCTTTGGGAATGCTTTTTCAGTTACAGTGAGAGAAAGGCCTTCCCCCATGGTGCTCTGCAGCAGTATGTTAAGTCACTTCCATTGGCCTGGGCATTGCCCACCTCTAATTGTTCATATTTGTACTTAACTTCTAGAGATTTCTTCTTATTAGTTGTGATACTCTCACCATCCACTCTCAAGTTCCCAATAGAGTGCCCTCTGCCCTCCCCTCCTACCATCTCTGTGCCCACAGGTTATTGGCCTATGACCCCCCCAAGCTGTGCACCACCCTGACTGTCTGTCTTCTGTCCCTCATTCCTTCGGTGTATGGAGCAATAAACCTTCACTAGAATTTCACACAGAAGATCCTTCCTGCCTTCTATTTGCTGAGCTATCTGCAGTGTGTGTGTGTGTGTGTGTGTGTGTGTGTGGATGAGAGGGACTGTCTGAGAGCCCACCCGAGTGGCTTCCTGAGTGGAGACGCTTTGGGGGCGGGGGTTGCAGGGTCCACTGCCCACCCCTCCCCATGCCTCAACAGGGTACCTCATTAGAGGCTGGAACTTGCTAGAGAAACCAGTGGCAAAGTTTCCTCCAGCAAGAAAAGCTTTAGAAGGTTCTCTCTTCTTATACTTTACAGCAGCAAACAGATGACTGGAAGATCATAGGCACATATCCTCACTGCCCTTTCAATCTGATACCCCATTAACATGCACCGGTGGTGGTATGTGCAGTTAAGAATAGCAGCTCCAAGGATTTAGACTGAACACTGGATGAGTTGCCTAATAAGCTACCAATGATGCAGCAGAGCAAATGCAGGACTGGTACCAGTATACCATCTTTTCACAACCAGATTTTGCTGAATTTAGCTCAATTCTTACTCTATGCAAGAAGTCTGCTGCCTCTTTTCATATCACACAGTAAAATCTAGGTATACATTTTTTATGAAGGACACAGCATAAATACTTGAAAATACCACTTAGGAAGAAAGAGATATTTCCATCCTACATATCAGAAAACTTTTGCAGTTTAACAATTTAAATGTAAAAGAAGTTTAACAATTTAAATGTATTTTTCTTTCACCAACTCATTTATAAACAATGCTGAATAGGATTAGTTAAGAAGTAACTAATTCTACTCAAATTATAACTTTAATATGTAAATGACATATTTTCCCATAATATTCACCATATCCATTTATTCCAACTTGGGCTTGTCTGTGAATCCTACCACCTTTTTTTCCTAGCTCCACCTCTTTTCCCTATCCTTTTTCTTCTTTAATTTTATTTTTCTTTTTTGTTTTATTATTTATAGCCTGATGTGAAGCTATACTTTTTTTTGCTGCAGGATTTAACTTCCTGACATGTATGAGTTTGTTAAAATAATGAGAACATCTATAAGTCAGACTAAACACAGGAAAAACTAGACACTGAGTTTGCTTTTTACTTTTAATTTTTCCTAAGTTTCATGTATATTTTAAGTATCTATTAATAATATATACACTTACATAGAATATATACACATAATTTTTATATAGTATATATTTTCCTTTTCAACCCAAATAGTTCTTATAACAATACATTACAAATGTGATCAGAATGGAATTGTTGATTCAACTAATTAGGGAACAAATACCAGTTGAAAATACTTTTTTTCTGTTTATGATTTATTTCTAATAATGTCAAGACTTGAAGGAAAGGCCCATCCCCTTTTACCAGCTGGAGAGGTTGGCTGACAGTTCAGCTGTGAGCTTTCCAGGTCCAAAGACTTAAGGGATTCTGAACAATTACTGTCACAAATGGGATTTAGATATTAGATTCTTAGGATCAGTTTTCCCACTTGAAACCTTTTATGAATCAGATATTTATGCATAAGCTCTAGGTTTTGCTTTTTTTTTTTTTTTTTTTTTTTTTTTTAAAAAAAAAAGTTCTCTTTTTTTTCCTCTTTATTT
>VZTR01026425.1:93636-109596 GCA_013400775.1 Chaetops frenatus
TAAAATTACAAATTATAAATATATTTCTATATTTATAAATATACATTAAATAATAGAATCATAGATTATCTCAAGTTGGAAGGGACCATAAGGGACGTCCAGTCCTACTCCCTGCTCCTTGCAGGACAACCTACAAACAAATTAAGAGAGACATCCAGATGCTGCTTGACCTTTGACAGGCTCCATGTGATGACCACTTCTCCGGGGAGTCTGTTCTAGTGACAGGGGGCTCTCTCACTGAAGAACTTTTTCCTAATGTCCTATCTGAGCTTCCCTTGACACAGCTTCATTCCCATTTCCTTTTGTCCTGTACTGATCTCCTCTCAATAGAGAGAGATCAGTACCTTCCCCTCCACTGTCCCCCACTGAGAAAGTTGTAGAATGTGATGAGCTCACACCTCTTCCCTAAGCTGAACAAGCCAAGTCACTTCAGACTTTCCTCTTAAGTCTTGACCTTGAAATCTTTTATCATCTTCATCACCCTTCTCTGGACACACTCTAATAATTTGATGTCCTTCTTTCACTGGGCCACTCAAAACCGCACACAGTACTAGTGGCTAAGACTGCACTAGTGTGGAGTGGGAGAATCCTCCTCCATGCTGTCCTTGATGCACCCAAGTCACGGCTAGCCCACCCAGATGCCAGGTGACATTGCCAACTAACATTCAACTTGCCATCAACCACTGCTCTCCAGTCTCTCACCCCCCAGATTTCATGAAGAATCAACATTGTGCCATCTTTAGTGGAGAATCTGGCACTTACTTTTGTTAGATTTCATTGTGATTTGTGATATTCCAGCTCTCTAGTCTATTCAGATACCTCTGTAAGGTCTCTCTAACCTCGTGGGACTCTAGAGCTCCTTCTAATTTAGTATCACTGGCAAACTTACTAAAAAGGCATTCCACTCCTGAATAAAGATAATTTTAAAAAATTTTTAAATGGCTGACCCTAAAACTGAACCCTGGAGAAGCCCATTAGTGACTGGCCGCCAGCCTGATGTACACTTATCAAGATTATATTAGGAGAGATGGGAGAACTCTGGCACAGTTTAAAGCTTGATTTATTGTTGCAGTGTCATGAAGGCACGAGAACACCTTCACAGAGTAAGTCAGATGTCAGCCATTAGTGTAAAGGGCTCACGGGACTACAGGTTACAAGGTCTTTTAAAATTTAATTGGCCACGAATTGGCCACGAAACAACTGCCACACAGATTGTTTTAACTTCTACACCAACAGTTAATTAAAAGGGTGTTACATGTCCTGCCACAATGTGGGCTTTTTTATCCAATCATATAACAACATACAATTCTATATTACTTCGTTTTAAAACTTCTTACTTTGTTTTATAACCATTTCTGTATCTAAACTTCAAACTTCAACAGACCTACATTCTTGTTACAGGTCTCTAAATCTGGAAGCCATTTCCATGGCCTCAGGTCGAATGCAGTAATTTCAAACTCAGAGTCTGCAGGCACAAGGTTTTGAGAGCTTTCTGTGCCTTGAATTCCTAAACACTCTCACTTGCTATAGCTCTTTTAGCCTGGCCCGGCCCTTTAGTCAGTTGCTCATCCAGTATATTATGGACTTGTCTATAGTACAGCTGTTTGTCTAGAAGAATATAAAGAGTTACTGGAGGTTTCCAGCATATAAAGAGTTTTATATATAAATATATATATACACACACACACATACACGAAGATTTACTGGGAATCTCCCCTTATTAAAGATAAATATATTTTCATGCTTCTTTTATGCCTTTGTGATCGTTTTTTACTATTTGTGTTTATTCTCAGTTATAAGTACAGATGATAAGTTTGCACTGGACCAGTCCACTCCTATATTACCAGGTAAACTAAAGCACATTTTGAACAGAAGAGGAGAAATCCCTTTTGGGATGACTTCAGGGGTTTGCTCAGCACTGAGATTAAAATGAAAACTCAAAGTCTTTTCTTTATGTACTGTGTTTAGCCTATCTGTTAAGGCTTTTCTTATTGAAAAACTATGGTTTCCATTTGGATCTCTCTGTAATTGTTCTGGGCACATTAAAGAAGGCAGCAGTGTAGTCTGGTAAGTGTCCCAGAGGTGGCAAAAGGGCCTTGGTCCCACTGACTGTTCTGTCCAGCAGAACCTCATAAAGTCAGATTTGTTGCTGAGGGAGGTGTTGGACAGTCACAGTGAGCAGTAGGTAATTCTGGGGCCACAGCCAGGCAGGACTAATTGTGTCTCCCAGCTCAAACTGCCCTAGGAGCAGCTGAACTCTAGCTCTCCATACCTTCTGCTGATCCCTGGAGCAATGAATTTAAAATGTGCCACTGCTGCTGAAAATTTATGCCAGCTCTGATTCTCTCTTCTATGACAGGATAATGTAGCAAGGGATCCAGAAATGTAGCCCCTAATAATCCTGTCCTAGTTAAATTTACATGAAATATTTTGGCTTGTCTGAACGATATTGTTGGATAGAAGGAAAGTGTTGCCAAACTTTAATCTCCCAGAAAGAAAAAACTCTGATGTGATTGTCTCGTAGAAGTTAAAAAGATGAGTGAATCATTCCTGCCCTGTGTGCTTCAAAACAAGTAACTTCAGCATCATTCTTTTCTCAGTATTTTGCGACTGATAAAAGAATTTGCCAGGTGAAGCAATACATTGATTTTTTGCTATCTTCCAACATTGGGCTCACAGCATTGATCCAGTCCTTCAAAGTTAATGGGATAACTACTTACAAATTAACTGCAGTGACATTTGTCTTAGATTCAGCTGAATGGACTTTGAGTTGTAAGAACATGTATGTCATTATCATATAACCTAATTATTTTATTAACTTTAGGATTATCCCAGTTCAAAGAGCAAAGCAATTTTTAGTATATTGTATGTCTGTTTATCATTATGTAAGCTTAGGAACCAGATAAATGACATCAGGATTTTGGTAGGTTATATGTTATTGAAATTTAAGCTTAATTGCAGTGTTAAGTATCGACTTAAGTATTTCTTTCCCAGAAAGTGAGCACTTATTCTAGGCCTTTGAATAATCTGGATGGCCAGAATGGGGATTACAAATGCATAAGATTCAGAATGTCTCTGCAGTGTATACATAATGGATATGCCATGCATGTTTTATATATAGAATGATAAAATCCATTAGGTTGGACAAGACCTTTAAGACCACAGAATCCAACCTCTAACCTACCACTGCCAAGTACACCACTGAACCATGTTCCTAAGTGACTCATCTATGTGTCTTTTAAATATCTCCAGGTAATTCAACCATTTACCTGAGCAGTCTGCTTCAGTGATGGATAACCTGTCTGGTGAAGTCTTCATAACATCCAATCTAAACCTCTCCTGACAAAACCAAAGGCTGGCTTATCTCATCCTCATTCTTTTTCCCTACCACAATAAATAAAGGATGGAGATTTTCCACAACAATAATTTCGTTGCAAATATATTAAAAGAAACTGTTTTTTATTGGGTTTTGGAGGATTTGGGGTTTTGTTTTGAATTTTTGTTCAGTAGCAATCATATTAAGTTTCTGTTGGTCTTTGTTCCTTCTGATTTTCTCCCTACAGAATCTCATGACATCTTTGTAGTCCTCCTGAGTGGCTTTCCCCTTCCAATGGTCCTAAACTCTCCTTATTTTCCTGAGTTTCAGACAAAGCTCCCAGCTGGTCTTCCTCCCCATCATCTCATCTATCAACACATGGGAATTGTCTGCATCTGCACATTTAAGAATTCCTTCTTGAAAAATTTCCAATCTTTCTGGACTCCTTTGCCCCTTCAGGACTGTCTCCCAGGGAACTCTCTCAGTTAGGGTCCTAAACAGGCCAAAGTCTGCCCTCCAGAAGTCCATATTAGCAGCTCTCCTTATTCCCCTCCTTACCTCTCCAAGAATTGAAAACTATCATTTCAGGATCTCTATGTTCAAGGTGGCCTCCAGCCACCCACAAGTCGTTCTCTGTTTGCAAACAGCAGGTCCATATTAGGAAAATGCTTTCTGTACAGATGTTGCATTCACTCTGTGCAGGTTGAGACAACTTGTCTCAAGTTTCAACATACCAACTGGAGTTTGGAGTTCAAAGTCTGCTAGATTCCAAGCAGACTTTGAATATCTTTGGCAAAATACTCAAATTTCTCTCTTCTCAATATGAAGAGAAAATAGACAGCAGGGGTAAAGACTAAACAACCCCAAATCTCATGATCAGATGGGTTGTGATCCTGTTCTATTTGGGACTTTCTAGGGAGAACAATTTCACCTCTTATTTATTGCACTGTATTTGAGGATTGGTTAGCTTCTTTCATTTTGATGTATTGTATTTCAGTGGGGTTTTGTCCACACATTTTACTTTTTAAAAAATAAAAGCATGTTTTAAATTTGAAGTTACTGAAAGTTAAGGTGTTTTGACAGCTTGAAGATTGAGCTTATATGTAGGCAAAAAAAAATAAGGCTGCTTCTCACTTTCTCATGCTTAACACCATAGCTTGCTTTAAAACACACTGCCGCTTAGAATTGTTCTCAAGCAGTCTTTGTTCTGTCAAAGCTTAGCATCAGAAAGTTCATATAAAGAATATTCTTCTACCCTGGAATATTCAGTTCTTTGACAAAAGATTGTACCTGTATCAGCCTCACCAGAATCTCAGAGCACATTAGAGACCAAGGCCTTTTATAAACATTGATAGAATATCTCGATGAGAGCAGGTTTTTGGGTTGCTTATAATTGCATATTTCTTTGTACATTGACATAATATATTTTGATAAGGCACTTCATGAAACCTGAAGCTTCTTGTTTTAAGATGGAGTAAATCTTACTTTCCAAAGATGACTTAAAGCAATTGGTTTAAAGCAAGAAGTCATTAAGAGTGAAAAAATGTGCTATATCTATAAGAAAGTAAGAACTGCCCTGAGTGAATTTAAAACTAAGTCAGTTAAGAGCATTTCTCTTCTCAGCATGTCACTGACTTCATAAGAGCCATTAATTCTAGCTACCACAAACACAACTAAAATGAGGCGTGGCAATCTGAGAAAATTCAAAATTCATTTGCCTGCAGTAATATAGGATATTATATATCCTGTATAATTGCCTTAATTATATATCTTTAATAATTGCCAATTCCTTAATTGCAGTCAGATTGTTGCATATATAGCAACTGAGAACCAGAGCCCCCCTGATTAGAAAAGTCACAGAATGGGTAGTTGATTGCTTTCATTACTGTAAAATTAATTATTTTTCTGTGAATACTCATGGGTTTCATCCACCATAAATAAATCTATTTTTCAATGTGATTTTACTGCTAGATAGCAGCTAAAACATGGTGTTTCCAACTTCTCTGACTTTAAAAAGCATTTTGTTGCATTTGATGTTTTTTTCCTAAAGCCTCAGCTCCTGAAGATGGAAGAGCAATCTTAGCTTTCATTATGAAAAATGTGAACACTTAGATTTCACAGTTGTAGAGGGAAAGCTGGAAAATGAGAAGCCTAACAAAAAAAAAAAAAAAAAATCAAAAATGTATTATTTTTAAAAATCTCATTTAAATGAGCCTCATTATTTCAGGTTGGGGTGGAAGGGGAGGAAAAAAGGAAGAATAGTTTTGAATGTTAGAGGTTCATAACACTGAAAATATAGGCACAATTTTAAAATACGGTTTCATATTCAGCTTTCTTCCCTGATGTTTCTGATACATTGCTGATATACTCACTGTTTTTGAAGTGACCTTCAACAGCAAAAAATTCTGGGTAAAAGCATCATGGATTTTTGACCATGGAAAGCCTTTAGCTGTTGAAGAATTGTTTTCTAAAACGTTTCTAGTGTCTTGAACAGAATTTCAGCACTTTCTGCATAAAAAACTTTCTGCTTTCTGGATAAGAAAGCCCTGATGAGGACTTAGCACTGGAGTACTGTGTCCAATTCTGGGCTCCTCAGTACAAGAGAGATATGGAGCTCCTGGAGCAGGTCCAGTAGAGGTCAAATGTGATGTGGGAACAGGAGCACCTCACTTATGAGAAAAGGCTTAGAGAGCTGGTCCTGTTTAGCCTTGAGAAGAGATGGCTGAGAGGGGATCACATAGATAAATATCTGAAAGGATGGTGTCTAGAGGATGGAACCAGGCTCTTCTCAGTAGTGTTGAGTAACAGGAGAAGAGGCAATGGCAGTAACTGTAACACTGGAAGTTCCACCTGAAAATGAGGAAGAACTTCTTTACTGTCAGGCTGACTGAGCACTGGAACACATTGCCCACAGAGATTGTGGGGTTTCCTTCTCTGGAGAGAAGCTTTCTGGACACAGTCATGAGTAACATGCTTGAGCAAGGAGGTTGGACTAGATGACCTCCATCGGTCCCTTCCAACCATTCTGTGAGTCTGTGAAAATCTCTGGGCTTGAGATCTAAAGCAGAAAAAAACCACTGTTCTTTTTCACTACACCCATTGTAAAATGAAAGTCTAAACTGGAGTACAGGAATGACTACAGCATGTTGAGTAAGAAGGGGTAAAAGGGATAGCTTTCTGTTTTACTTACCTTGGTTCATATTAAATGCAGTGCTCATGAAAGCACCAGATTCTCCCACAGTGAGTTCAGACCTTACTATTTATTGAGGTTCTAGTCCTGAAAAGTGTGAAGCAGTGGTGCTAAGGATGCTCAGTTACATTGGTTGGTACTATACAGATTTAAGCAGTAAGAATCAGCAAGCTAAGTTTTTCCGTATTACTACTCATTTCTCCAAGCTGGGACTTTCAACTTTTGATTAGACAGGGGCATTCTGGAATAATTTTACATATAGTATTTGAAACCTGAAAACTGTTATGGAGGAAGAAGAGAAATTCTGCTCTTGAATTCAGGCCCATGCTGTATGTTTTATGGTGAGAGCCATAAGTACATTTGCACATTTTTCAGGCATATACACGTTTGTTATGATAGGATGATTTCAAACCTATACAGAGCTCTCAGCCAACCACGTCTTACCAATCATGCAGCACTCTCATTGTTCAGTGAAGTTGGGTGGCATCAGAAGGCAGCCTATGGCTGATGTTGAACCGGGAGATTTTGAATCGTCTATAAAGATAGCTGGAAACAATAAACTGAATGGCTGTTTCTGCATGAACAGGCAATGTGTGTGTGTGTGGTGTTTGTATATCCTGTCTCTCCTGATCTGCAGTGAGTAACGCCACAGACATTTCCAGAAAAACCCCACAGAATCTATTTAATCTCTTACGAATATTATTTTTTCCACACAAAAGATCCTGTGCTTTCAAGCATTGTTATTCTATGTGTGACAAAAACTCCCAGCTGTTTGCAGCTTTGTGGGGCCCATCTAGTTTCATTTACCCTACCTCCTGCATGCAGGGGTAGTTGCCTGCTTGCTGTTGGGACTTTCTTCCCTGCTGTCTGGGTGGCCAGACTGGAAAGGTACTCGTTGCCAGTCAAGCATGGCGTGTCTGTCATGTTTTCACTCTGATGTCTGGAGGGGGCCTCTATTCCAGAAATTCTCTCAGGAATAGCTCCCTTACTAATCCAATGAAATATTATTGGCTTCTGATTTGTCTCTGTATACCAGCAATGCAGTTGATTCTTTCAAAAAAAGAAACAAAAAAAACCTAGCTATGTTGAGGTAATCTAGGAAACGGAGAATTGTTAAAGTAATAATAACTAAGTGCTGAGATATAGAACAGATTTGGAAGATAAACAACACTTGTCCCCTGAGGCATTTCAGATGACTAATTTAAAGAAATGCGGAATCGGAGCTACCATGACTTCACCTCTGCGGTTCATCAAACATAATAATGTAAGGCACAAAGCCTAAATTGAATTATTTTAGTAATTTTTCTTTTTTTCTTTACTATCTGTACTGTGGTAGCACTTGACATCCACCAAACACTGACATGGGAGCTGTTAGAAGGCAAAGGCACTTTGAAAAAGAAACAGCAGGTGACTCCTCCTCCACCATGAGAATGCAAGTAGTATAACAGAGTTTGGCAATTTACTCTTCAAGAAGCTGCACATTCACACAGTAATCATTTGTTCTTTTAGTGGAAGACAGAGTATAACAGTTAAGGAACTGAAGCACATATTTTCTTACTAACTGAGGTAACATTTTAGGTAAAGTCTCTGTCAGAAGCTAACCCATTAGCTTCCTGAAATTAAGTCAATATTACAGTCTCAAACGCATGGGATACCTTCAGGCAACTTCCTTCCCAAAGCAGAAAAATCATCAGATTTCACACCATGGAAAGTGACAGATGACATTAGTGAGTAAACACCTAAATTTTTTCAAAAGGAATTTCTATGTTGAAACGTTCAAAAGATAGGTGGCATGACAACTTGTGCTCACGGCTTTCCTTGAGATCTTTTACATACCTCCACCAACCAATCGGCACTTTTCAAGGTGCTGAATAAACTAAGTCTGAAATAACTCTGAAATAAGTGTAGCTAAACAATAAGAAGGGTTTCCATATTTTACAGTAAAACCACAAATATTACCATTCTTGTGAGGAAGTTTCCATTAGTTTTTCATAGCTTAGGAAAACCACACTGTTCAGAAAATGAGCTGACATTTAATCTGGCACTTTCAATTATTTTCTATGTAATTAAACTTAAATAAACAATTATGCTTGAATCATACTCCTACCTTAATATATATTTTCAATCATGGACACACAGTATATTTTCAATAAATTAATATAACAAAGGTGAAAATTATATCAACATGTAAATAGTTAACATGATGGTAATCAAAAATAATTTCTTTCCAGGATTTTGTGGGTGAAGTAGAAATGTTACATTTCTCCATACTGGGACTTCTTTTTTTACTGAAAAAAGATATTCTGAAGATAAATTGAAGTAATAATGCTCTGAAATAGAAAAGTCTGGAGAAAGTGATAAAGGAATAAAGTATCAATAAAAAGATTTCCTTCTTGTTCACAACTGAAAATATAACTTGCAGTGGAACAATGTAATATGATATCAGCNATGAAGGGACTGAAAATTCAGAGAGGACTGATAGAAAAGTTTGATAATGAAGAGAAAACTTATACTGGGACAAAACAGAGCTTTCAGTCTGCTACAGGTTTATGCCTTAAGCATTAGTGTTTTGGCTGGGTGATGGGGAGGAGGAAAAACATTTCCCCTGCCCTTTCTGTCTTGTTGTTCATCCTCCCCTAGGAAAAGGAGGCCAAATGAGAAGCAATTTTTCTGTGACTTTCTTGCTACTACTGATCCGCAGCACTGCATATAATGCTTTGATTGAAAAGAAGTAACAGCTAATTAAAAATCTAAGTTTTGGCACAAAATTTGCTATTCAATATTTATCTGTCCTCAGTCGGAGAGAAATGTACATTACAAAGCTTGAAAAATTGAGGCACAGTGTTGCTTTTTAGGGCCCAGACCAGATGGGTATTTCCCTGTGGCAGTAACTACCTCAGAGCAGGAAGTACAATGACTGGAAACTGAAGAGCTCATGTAAATGCACTGTCTGAAACAGGAGTACCTTTTTCCATTTCAGGTGCATCCCAAAATGGTGAGAAGTTAATTTACTAGGGCCTCAGGCCAGACCTCCACGCCAAGGAGTCTTAGAAAAATGAGCCTCAGTCCTGGACCTACAATGATATTCTTGATTTCAAAGCTGGTCCCAGTGAGCAGTGAGCAGTGAGTCAGCATGTTGATTGCTTTTTTGACACGAGAATTCTTGCCAGGAATCTGATCTACTGGCAATCTAGGATTACAGCCAGATTAAAGCAGCCATTTGGGAATGTTCATGTTACTATTCTAGAGACTGAACACTTAATGATTTTGGAAGCTTTCAAAGCTTTCAAATGAAAAGTCTGAAAAAAGTGAAAAACTAACCAAACTGGCTTGGTGAACTAGTCCGATAGTTTGTTTAGAAAAAACCAGGAATGCTGAAACATTTTTCCTACCTAGGAGCAGTCAGTTTGATTTNATTAAGAACCCAGAGCTTGGAGTCATGTCATGTATGTTGTAATAAACCTGTAAAAAATCTTCCTTCTCCAGGAAGGGAAAAAAAATTAGATGTAGATATATTTATATAGAAATATTTAAATATATATGTATATATATATAAACCTTTAAAAGCCTGTAAAATATACATGAGGAATATGAGGAATATCTGTAGTGAGTGAAAGTTCCTTATGAAGGGACTGAAAATTCAGAGAGGACTGATAGAAAAGTTTGATAATGAAGAGAAAACTTATACTGGGACAAAACAGAGCTTTCAGTCTGCTACAGGTTTATGCCTTAAGCATTAGTGTTTTGGCTGGGTGATGGGGAGGAGGAAAAACATTTCCCCTGCCCTTTCTGTCTTGTTGTTCATCCTCCCCTAGGAAAAGGAGGCCAAATGAGAAGCAATTTTTCTGTGACTTTCTTGCTACTACTGATCCGCAGCACTGCATATAATGCTTTGATTGAAAAGAAGTAACAGCTAATTAAAAATCTAAGTTTTGGCACAAAATTTGCTATTCAATATTTATCTGTCCTCAGTCGGAGAGAAATGTACATTACAAAGCTTGAAAAATTGAGGCACAGTGTTGCTTTTTAGGGCCCAGACCAGATGGGTATTTCCCTGTGGCAGTAACTACCTCAGAGCAGGAAGTACAATGACTGGAAACTGAAGAGCTCATGTAAATGCACTGTCTGAAACAGGAGTACCTTTTTCCATTTCAGGTGCATCCCAAAATGGTGAGAAGTTAATTTACTAGGGCCTCAGGCCAGACCTCCACGCCAAGGAGTCTTAGAAAAATGAGCCTCAGTCCTGGACCTACAATGATATTCTTGATTTCAAAGCTGGTCCCAGTGAGCAGTGAGCAGTGAGTCAGCATGTTGATTGCTTTTTTGACACGAGAATTCTTGCCAGGAATCTGATCTACTGGCAATCTAGGATTACAGCCAGATTAAAGCAGCCATTTGGGAATGTTCATGTTACTATTCTAGAGATTGAACACTTAATGATTTTGGAAGCTTTCAAAGCTTTCAAATGAAAAGTCTGAAAAAAGTGAAAAACTAACCAAACTGGCTTGGTGAACTAGTCCGATAGTTTGTTTAGAAAAAACCAGGAATGCTGAAACATTTTTCCTACCTAGGAGCAGTCAGTTTGATTTTTATTTTTTTTGTAGGTTCCTCTGATTTCCTTAACAAGAGTTGCCCTTAAGTATTAGGATAGTCTAGAGAGCAGAAAGCTGAGCACAAAGTTGTTCCTCAATAAAGCAGTCATTTTCTTGTATACACTTGGAATTGATAGATTCTCACTAAGGCACCAAAAGGTTTTGAGTATAATTTACAGGGACAAAAACATATGGTATCCAAAGGGATATGTTTTTAGCTTGCACTTGAGAAGGAGGACTCATTTGTAGCATACAGCATAAATATACTCTGTTATTACCTCCTTAGGGTTGTATGGTGCTTAATCTAGGTCTTGTACTACCATAAAGGAAAAATAAAATTGAAGTTACAGCCATCTGAAAAAAAAAAGGTTCTGTTGCGGAGAATATGTGAAGATATGTAAGGAAATACACTGGATCATGAACTAATAATCACAGGGAATAGGAAGAGTTCTAGCAGAGAAGTGGAAAAGGGTGGTTGCAGTGCACAAAGCTCAAACTGACTGCAAGATCTTTAATATGCTGCAGTACGTTAAGCCAGATTTGGTGCTTCACTCAGGCTGCAGCTTTAAGGAGTGCTTTAAAAGTGTGGAGCTGATAGCAGATGTGATGAGTGGGTGTGAGAACAGATCTTAAAAGCTTGGCTGGAGTGAGCTTAAGGGTTTTCGTTTTAGAGCTACTTTGAAGGAAGGCAAATCAGACTAGTGCTTGTTATTTATCTGTTATGAAATGCTCTCGACCAGTTTGGAGAACTAAATTTAGTTGGCTGAGGGAAAATTAAAAAATCTTTTGCTGTTTGTCCTATTTTTAGTAACTTTGTGATAACTTGTCATAAGCTCAGGGGTTTCCATGGCAAAAGAGTTTGGTTGTATATTGATCTTTCATTTATATTTAAATGAGTCAGACACAAGCTATATTTACTGGTGTGACCTATGTTTTTGCTTATAATTTATGTAATATTTTAATAGAAATTAATACAAAATGCATATTCCAGTCTTATAAGTACACACAAAATACTAAAGTATTATGAACTTGAAATTTCACTCTTACAGTCTGTCCTGCATTGTAGAGTGTCATTAAAACTTAAGAAATTAATGATGCATCTTTCACTACTGGTTTGTTTGGTTTTGGTGGGGTTTTTTTTTGCTTTGTTTCATTTTGTTTTGTTTTTCCTGGAAATAAAGAGAACATACTCATTATCACAGATAAGAGATAAGAGAACAGGTCTTACTTTCTAAATGTTGCATATAGGCATTAATAAATTTATCTTTCAGGGCTGTGTTTCACTGCTTTCATTGCAAGCTGCACTTGTGAATGCATAATGCAAAAACTAAAGAACTTTGTCTTCATAATACACACAACTCTTCTTTTGTGCCTTCAGTCAACAGAGAAGTAATCTGTTTTTCTTCTGGTATTTAAAAACACACCATGACATATGCCTACAAAGACATTGCTAGATTTAAATTTTGCTCTATATTGTGAGAGTACAGATATAAAATATAGATATACATTTAAGAAAGTAAGTCCTCATGAGTAGCATTTCAGTTTCTTAGAATATATCAGCAGTGTAACCTATGTAACGTGTGCTTAAGAACTCTTTAACTACTTTGTGTATTTTTCTGCCCTCCCTTTCTGGCCCCAGGCTGCTGGTTTTCCACTAATCAAAAAATACATTCCCCTTCTCTTAGTTCTCTTGGTAGTGGGTCTCAGTGATGGCTGCTCAGCATTGAACCCATGACAGGAATGAAAATAAAGTTTACCTGGAAATAGATAACTTCCACTAGCCTTTATCTTCATTGCCCTTATGGGTGGAATGTATTGGTCTCTTCAAACACAATCTCTAATATTTTCATTATAAGAAGAAAAAAAAATATTGTCTAATATTGTAATGGCTATTGCTGATAATAATAAATTTTCCTGCTTAAAGGAAGAGCTACAGAGGAGGAGAGTCATCAGTGTTCTGAGTCAGCATCCTTCAAGGCTGTGTTAGGACCTGCCACTGAAGGTGAGGGTTATTGAAGTTCTGGTTAATAGAGCCCTTAGGGCAGATTAGAGTGGAACAAAACGAGTAGGGAGTTTTTTTGTTGTTGTCATTTTGGTTTTTTTGTTTGGTTGTTTGGTTGTTTGATCTGGTTTTTTGTTTTGTTTTGTTTTTTATTTCTATATATATGTAGGATTTATTTTAGAAAAATTTGGTTGCAATGGAAAAGATATATGTAGCTATTTAGTTATCATCTATATAAAAGTATAAAGATGTCACCTAAGAAAACACATAAGGAAAAGAAAGAGAGAAAGAAAGGATAAGACTAGCTATCAGAGGGGAAAGTTATCATGTGGATCAAGCAAGGAGACTTGATTGTCTATTTTGATGTCCCTTGGCCAAAGTGATGGTTGCCTGTCAGGGGTGGGGGAAGCACACTAAACATAGGCTTCAGTCGATTAATATATGTTCAAGTTCAGGTGGGAATGCCAGATCCCTGCTCTGGAAAGTTGAGGGAAGTTTTACACTGTCTGATGTAACACTGTGGATCATGTGCAGTCCTCTGAGAGGTGAGAGGCCCAGAAATGGGTGTCTGGGGGGCACTTCAGGAGTCTTTGATGGCTTATGACACCTATGATGTGACAGCTGCCTCTCACATGAGCATAGTTGAACCAGTTATGTACCACGGGAAGGGATGAATGCCTTCAGGCCTACATGTGAATATACTCATGAATATGAATGTCCCAATACCTTTGGGGTTGGTGGAGGGAGTCAGCTGTGTAAGGGAGGACATTGGCAAAATTAAAAGCATTGGCCCACCCAGCAGGATCTGCCCATTGGCCTTTTCACTTATCTCGCTCAAAACCTATCTTGTTGCTAAAAAAAGGTTTGGCTTGGTCATCCTCTAGTGATCAGTGCTCACCCTGTCTGCACCTGGGCTGTTCTTATGCAGATCAGAAGATGTTCCTATACAAAAACAACCAACTTCAGGCAGGCATGAAAAGAACTTAAAGATCTTTTTCCTTGAAATATAATTTTTAAATGTTTTTCTTTGACCACTTATGGGAGAAGAGAGGGACTGGAGGGGGAGAAACTGCTTTTCCTGTAAGGAAATCGTAAACTATTTCCCATCACTGTAATGTTCTGGGTATTTTTATATAAATTCCAGATTTAAGAGATGAAAAAAAAAGATTCTAAATGTATGATCCAAGAATAAAGCTTGAAGTTTTCAGAGCAAATTATCTGAGCAAAATTCTTCAGAAAGTAACATCCATTTCTCACTTGGCATTTCTTCTACCTTTTTTCCTCAGCAGGATAGAAATGAGTAATATATTCAAATTAAACTGAGTTACACTCTTTCAAAAGAAGCAACATTGAGTTGAAAATTGACCCTATTGTTTTTAAGATGCTTCCAGACATTCAACTGTTTTCTCTCATAAAGAACAACACTCTCTCATCATCATACTATCCTTTCCTTCCTACCCTCTGTATCCCTTCATTGCACGACTGCAGTTATAAAGTTTTTAAAGAAGACACTAACAGTAGAAGTCCCAGGACTGATCTGAAGAGCCCTACTGCTTATTGGCTGCTATGGTAGTGCAGCAATCTCCCATTCATTGTCCATTTATTTAGCCCATATAGCACCGATTTGGAGATAGACACTACAGAAGAATAAATGTGTCAAAGGCCTTGCTAAGTCAAAGAATACAACATGCACATCACCTCCCTCATCCAAAAAATCAGTTGCCTTCTTGCAGAAAGCAAGGAGGTTGGTCAACATGATTTCCTCTTATTAAACTTTTGCTAGCACATCTAGCACTAGTTTGTTTCTTTTTAACAGGATTTGCTTCATAAACTTTTCAGGGACTGATATGAGGCTGACTGGACCATAGTTCATTGAATTCCTCTTCTTGCCTCACCCTTCTTGAAAATGGGTGTGAGGCCTGCCCTTCTTCAGTCATTAGGAACATCCCCAATACCTATCACCTTTCAAAGGATTTAGACAGTAGCCAGCATCCTTCAGAACCCTCAGGTGCATATGGACTATTGTACGTGCGAGTGGATTAAGTGGTCCCTAATTCTTCCTTTGTTGCGGGTAATGCTTCAGTGCTTGAGGACAGTCTTACCACTGAAAACTGGGGCACAGAAGGCTTCAAGAACCTTTGGTGGTCACAGACATGACCCATGAGTGTTACCCTATCTGTGGGTACAGATTATAACCATGAGTTCCTCAGGATCCTTTAGTACACAAATGTTGTGGTCACTTTGGTGGTGGATGCCGCAACCTTCCGAGAGTGTCCCTCTGGCCATAGATGGGCGGCGATGATTCCAGCGCTCGGGCACAGGCAATGAGTCAGCAGAGGCAGGAGGGGCTTTCCGTGTGCCTTCCCGGCATGGTTTATTATGGGTCGACCCCTAAACCCACCCCATGCCAGAAGGGAGCAGTGACTAGAAATCTCCGGGACAACAGGGTGCAGGGGTTTATAAAGGGAATGGGTGTGGGGAGAAGGGACCAATAGGGAAGGGAGAGGGGAGGATCTCAGGGCAGGGTTTCAGATAACAGAGCACAATACAAACCAATGGGGCAAACTGAGGGGAGGGATACAATGTAAATCAACCAGTGGGTCTTCGAGGATTAGGGGAATTCTGAGGAGGGGACAAAGGATTGACATAGGGGAGGATTAACAGGGGAGGGAGCTGCTGGGAAGAATGATGGGGATAAACCAACTGCATAGGGGAGAAAGGGATAAACCAACAACAAAAGGGAAACAGGGATAAATTATTAATACATAAAAGAAAAACCTGCATCCACACACAAAGTCACAGAAGCCTGGGTTTCTGAGAATTTCTTTATTACAAATTCCTATGAAATAGTTTTTTACTA